>JAXGGA010000233.1:0-279283 GCA_038373865.1 Uloborus plumipes
AAAAACCATATTAAATTTTCAATTTTACATTTTCGTTCAACATTGAACTGTTCAAGCAACCTTTCCACACCTAATAACTTTTGAGTGAACCGTCCGAATGGAATAAACTTTTTTTTGTTTGTAAGATCTCGGAGAGGCTTTCCATACATTCCCATATTTCGCTTTTTGATTTGAACCATTTTTCGTTCAACGTTGAACCGTTCAGAAAAAAACTTAACATTAGCGTGTACGGGGAATTTAAGTTGAATGTTGATCCTGAGCTTAAAGGCGGATTTTCTTCAAACTAACTTTGTAAGAAAATGGTTTTGATAAATAATGCATGTAAAGTACTTTTCTGAGTAATCTTCGGTGAGGACTCTGATTCCGACTCCGACTCCGCAAATATGGCGGAAATGCAGGCTCAGAAAAAAAAATGACTGACTGTGCAGACGAGTTTTTGTTTATTTATTCAATTGTTTTATTTTATTTATTATTATTATTTTTTTTTCTTGGCAGACGATTTTTTTTTGTAACAAAAATTTTTCATTCACGAGAACATTTTATTCTTTATATGTATTTAACAACTCTGGCAACGGATTAAAAGTGAAGTCCGAGACATTTTATTAACAGACGAGTTTTTTTCCCTTTTTTTTTCTTTCTTTGATAAAATGTGTTTTGATGCTCTTTGTACTTTTATTCATTTATTTATTTATTTTATTATTATTATTATTATTATTATTATTTTTAAAAACGATGGAGGATTTTTTCTACGGAGGAACTGTAACAGTTACACTCTTTAAAAGGTGCGACAAAACTTTATGTATTCGTTAATTACTTTTTACGTGTCTATTTCATCTGATGAGAGGGGTATATTTTGCTTTTCGAAATCAGCTTTAAGTGCTAAAAAGGTATGTTTGACATAATTTTCAGTCTCAGATAACCAAGAGAATAATGATCAGATGCGAGAATGCCGATGCCGATGTACGGGAAAGTAGGCTCGTTTAGTTCTTGACAGAACTTCTTGTTGGTCATCTGCAAAGCTTTTGAAAGACGGCTTTACAATAATCCTTTACTTTACCTGTGCGAGTTAAAGCAAAAAGCTACTATCAAGCCTATGACATGGAAAGCAGAGAGCTTTTTAAAGAGGAAAAACAATTTTAAACAACACATCAAAATTAAATTTTATCTTACTATTGCGACAACTGAACCTCCTGTTTTTTTGTAATTATTTTTTTAAGTGTTCGTACAATTCTGTAGTATGGGGGGGGGGATATTTAGGGTTTTAATTGTAAAAATTGCAAATATAAATTTTTTTATGTTTTTTAACATAAAGCAGTCGAATCATCACGAACAATTGCTAAAATACTAAAATACATTGCACTAGAGAAAATTATGTAGTATTGATTCAACGGAAGGAAGAAACCTATTGAAGAGCAGAAGATTTGCTTGGACTCTTTTGCTTATAAACTTGTAGACATGCTGAAATAGCTTACACGGCGCTTCATTCGAAAGAAAAGTGCTGATATATGCATTAACATCCCGTGTTTCCAGTGTAAAAGTTTAAGCTTTTAAATATAGCTTGTTTTTAGATACAAGGCAATAATTTTTCCTTTATGGATAGTTTGCGAGACGGATTGCTTGTCTCATTGAGCAATATTATTTCACCGCCAAAGTTCGTTTTAATGAAAAGTTCAATTTTATTTTTTGTTTGGATTTTTTTTTTTTTCTCTTTGGAGTTTTTTTTTTTTTTTTTGGTCGGTAGAGCTCGGCGCCTTTTAGGCTCTGGCGCCCCCGTGCGCCGCACGTCTTTGCACATTGGCACGGCGCGGCCCTGTGTTCGGAAGGGAGAAACGGGAGCTAGCTTCAATTTCTTGCCAAATCTTCAAATTTGGCTACTTTTCGGCCGACTTTAAGACCCCTTATCTCGAAAACGAGGGGACGAGGGCACTTGATCTTTGTGTCAAAGACATGTCTCAGTATGCTCTTTCCAATGGTACCATTTTTAACTTTTTTCATTATTACTTAAGTCGAGTACTTTCCTGGTTAGTAAACATCCATTGCTTTTCATCATTTGAATTTTGGAGAAAAATTTAAACATTTTCGTTAAACTAAAAACATGCCACATGAGTTTAAATTTATAACGATGATTAAAATGAAAACGATTTCATAGCTAACAATAGTTTTTAAAAGCCATTGCTCATTATGAAATCAATATTCTTTCTTTTTTTAATTTATGAAGATGTTTGGAGTGAAATGAGAGAGGGCACACTTGTAATGACGTCTTAAACCAGCAAATTGAACGCCATTAAGGCAGTAAAATTTCCAATTTCGATCTTTGACAACTTCTGCGCATAGTACAATGCGAAACTTGCAAATGACCATGAATGACTTTTTTTTTTAAATCACTTTGCTCATTGAAACTTGTATTTGGATACCACCAAAAATTTTAAAAAATACAAATTATTATCAAGTGTATTAACATATAGACATATAGTGCTAAATTTATGTCCATGAAGTTTGGGCAAATTGGCCGGGAATACCAGGAAAAGTCGGAAATTTTGTTTAAAACATGGAAAATCGATTTACTAAGTTGCAGGCCACCATGTGGAATTATTTTCCAATTGAGATTTTTGTACCCAACACAAGTTAGGGGACCTGGAGTGCATGAAAATTTTCATTTCGCATTGCTTTTTTTTTCGCCTCCAACTTTCCACATCATATCTCCGCATTCCACTTTACCATTTCACAAAAGGAAGTACGCATCTACAACGTACGGAAATGAAGATCTTGCAAATTTTAATGGAACATCCTGTATGATACCCGAGCTCTCATAGGCGGCTCGTACAGGAAGGCAAGGGGTCGACTGCCCCTCACTTCCAGAAATATAGGGGGTCGCCCACTCACTTTTCACTTCTAAAAAGTAATGATCGAGTGAAAAATGATTTTTTACTCAGTGGATTGGTTAATTTAACCAAAATAAAAGCTGAAAATTCATGAAATCTTACTTTTTTCATGTTATTATTAAAAGGAATGGATGAAAATCAACCAGCCAGGTTGATGTTTAGGGCCATATTTCGCATTTTTTAAAAGTAAATTAATCAGCAATGTTATAATCCATGGATGGCCAACCCGTGGCACGCGTGCCACAATGTGGCACGGCGGAGTAGTAACAGTGGCACGCGAAGACTTTTTGAAAAATTCTAAGATTGTCGATCTCAAATATATTGATAATGTCGATCTCAAACATATTGATAAAAACTAAAACCCTTACATTGCTGCTTAACACGAATGAAACTTTCAATGCTGCAGAATGGATTCTTGATCTGAAATAGTTTCAGTTACGGGTGATGAAATTGAAAAAAGAAGTTAACTCTGCAAATAAAATGAGGAACCAGATTAGACAAAATTCGGAATGGTTGCACAACTGAAGACCCTTAAATTGTTTTTGTTACATGACTAGAAAATTATTTGGGGAAAAAGCTTTAAAAGTGTCACTGAATTATCTACCAATTTCCTTGCCAAGGAATAAAACCTTTCCTCTGTTGGTGACCCTGTAGAGTTCACTAATAACAAATCACGAATTAAAGCTTTGAATGTTTTGAGAACTTTTCCGAGAAGAAAGAGAAGAGTATGGCAAGTTGCTCCTTCATTGAAATGTGAGATAGATATCCAAAGGAAAAATAGTCATAAGATTATAAAGTTTTACGGATTGTGTTTTTTAGCCTACTTTCCCGTTAAAAATAAAAGAAAGACTAAAAAGCATTAAAAGTGGCTTAATGCATCTAAAAAATATCGCCAAGTCCAAAAAAAAGTCAAAAAGAAATAAAAAAGAAAAATGAATATTGAAAAATTAAAAATTGGAAAGCAGGATATTGAGATGGGAAATTGTCTGCGGTCGGTCTGTCTGTCCCCCCCCCCCCCCAATAACTTTTGAATAACATTCCGATTTGAACAAACTTTTTTTTTGTTGGAAAGATCTCGGCGAGCACAGCTCATTCCCATACTTGATTTTTCGATTTGAACAACTTTTGGTTCAACTTTAAGTCGTTCAAACAACCTGTCCCGCGATACTAACTTTTTAATGAACAGTCCGATTTGAACAAACTTTTTTTTTGTTGGAAAGATCTTATCAAGGATACTTAATTACCATATTTAAATTTTCAATTTTAACATTTTTTCGTTCAACATTGAACTGTTCAAGCAACCTTTCCCCACCTAATAACTTTTAAGTGAACCGTCCGAATTGAATATTTTTTTTTTGTTCGAAAGATCTCGGAGAGGCTCATTCCCATAGTTCACTTTTTGATTTGAACCATTTTTCGTTCAACGTTGAACCGTTCAGAAAAAAACTTAACATTAGCGAGTACGGGGAAATTTAAGTTGAATGTTGATCCTGAGCTTAAAGGCGGATTTTCTTCAAACTAATTTTGTAAGAAAATGGTTTTGATAAATAATGCATGTAAAGTACTTTTCTGAATAATCTGTGAGGACTGATTCCGACTCCGACTTGTAAACATGGCGGAAATGCAGGCTCAGAGAAAAAATGACTCACTGTGCAGATGATTTTTTGTTTATTTATTTATCCGGTTTTTTTTTTTTTTTTTTTTTGCAGACGATTTTTTTGCAGCAAAAATTTTTCATTCGCGAGAACATTTTATTCTTTATTTATATTTAACAACTGGCAACGGATTAAAAATGAAATTCGAGACATTTTATTAACGAACGAGTTTTTTTTTCTTTTTTTAATAAAATGTGTTTTGATGTTCTTTGTACTTTTATTCATTTATTTATTTTTTGAAAACGATTGGGGAATTTTTCTGCGGAAGAACAACAGTTACATTCTCTAAAAGGTGCGACAAAACTTTATTTATTCTTTTATTTACTCTTTACGTGTCTATTTCATCTGATGAGATTGGTACATTTTTTGCATTTAGAAATCAGCTTTAAGTGCTTAAAAGGTATGTTTGACATAATGTTCAGTCTCAGATAATCAAGAGAATATTGATGAGATGCTAGAATGCCGATGTCGATGTACGGGAAAGTAGGCTCGTTTAGTTCTTGACAGAACTTCTTGTTAAAATATCTGGAAGTAAAGCAATGAGAACTTGCTACTTAGGAATGAAGAATAGCAATTGAATTTAGATATTTCATCTGTTATTATCCAGGCGTTTAAGTAATTTAAATATAATATTGACAGAAAAAGTTTTCTAAACCAGTATAGGCCATCTACATTTTTTTATAATGAAACTTCACTTTCTTTCTCTCTACTTTGGAGAAAAAAGAATAAAACATTTAAAATTAATACCGAAAGTAGCAACCCAAATTTAATAATCTTCCAATGATGTATGGAGAAAATTTTACACCTATTTTAAGTATGCATTCAATGTTTGGTTTGATGATTTTCAAGATCATAAAAAAATGCTGATCTTATCAAAGTCTTTGTCTGATTCTCTGCAATACACTACTTGTTACCCTCCTGAAATTCAAATCGGAATTACTAAACTTTTGCAATGATAATCAAATATAAAAGTTTACTTTAACAGAAAGTCATCCACGTTATATAGAAATTTGGAAATTTGTACCAACAATTTTTTTTCACATTTACACACTTTAGACGCCTGGTGCTGTTGTAGATTTGGTGCAAAATACGCTTGTAAACAAATATTTTTTTTATGAATACATAAAAATCTAAATACCGTTGAACAGTAATTGACAGCGCTTAAAACACTTAAACTTCTTTGGACTCTCAAGAACTAATCCTAAATTTAAAAACTTGGTAAAAAAGACAGACTAATAAACCACATTAAGTACTGACTGTTTAATTTTTAGAATAGAATGTTTCATGTTATTTGTTTCTATTTTAGTCATAGTACAACTGACAGAACCTATAAAATTGTTTATTAACGATAACTCTTAAGTTCAGACTTGTTTTATCTGTATTATCATTTTAATTTCAGCTACTCAGATTTATGAGAAAAAAATGTTTTATTTGGAGAAGAATTATATAGTCAGCCAGCAAATAATCTATTTTTAACTTTTTAAAAATTATCAGTTTGTTGGAAAAATACAATGTGGCACGCTGAGCTTTTCCTCTCCAGATAGTGGCACTCTCTCTAAAAAGGTTGGCCACCCCTGTTATAATCCAATATTATAGCCAAGTTGCAGCAGAAAAAAAACCTTTACAGGTGCTGCATCCTAACTCCCCCCCCACCATTACTTTCGACCCCATCTCGCGTATTTCTTCCGACCCCCAACTTTTTTGGTGCGCCAGTCACCTATGAGTCTATATATGTGAGTGAAAAATTTATGGGGCCGCCAAATCCCTTTGGCGGAGGACAAGTCTGAAAAATTCTGATCGGATTTGGGCAAAATAAAAGGAATAATAGTACGACGGAACTTGAACTTTTTAAAGCAAAACTTAAAATTTAAAAAAATCTTAGCCCCCTCTCAAATGTCTCAAATGGGCCCTTTCAATCAACTCTTACCATCACAACTAAGTTTCAAAACAAGAGTTAGATCTCAGAATCGGGAGCCAGTCACATGCCAGCTTCGAATTTCAATGTATCCTTTATATCGATTTGAGAATAATCATCAACGATTACAACATCCAGTAAGTTTTCTCCGTCATTGGCAATCGATGATCGCCTCGTACGAGATTTAGATTGGAAAAAAAATATTATTCTTAGTTTTATATTATAATGGTTGTTTAATAATTCAAGACTGCCCAATGCACTCCTATGGGGTATCAAAAAGAAAGATAGGAAAGAAACGAGTTGAAATTATTGCAAACGAGTCCGGATGGAGTGCAATTTAGGAATTGACTCTGGAAAACTCGAATCTTTATTTGTCGTTCTGACATCGCGTATCTTAGAACAACAAGATAATGACCGATCAATATCTTCTTCAAACTTATTTCAGCTCACTTTCGATGGGGGACTATGCTCTCACTGAAATGAGCACCAAATTGAAAATTTGATGGATAGCACTCCGGTTTTTAAATCTTACTCAAAAAGAAAAAAAAATGAATGACTTGTTTGTATCCGTGGAAAAATAGGAGAAGAAGCCTGATTTTTGTCTTACTTCTTCATTTGAACTATTTTGTAAAATCCATTTCTATTTTTATTTTATTACTAGATAAATTCGGCTACGGACTTTTCATTCCGACGCGTTAACGTTGAAATTTGATATTAAATTTCAGTTAAATCAACGCCTCCTAAATACTAAATGCCGGCTGCTTTCTGGCTTTTAGCAGAGAGTAAAATTTCTCCTTGGGTTCACGAAGCACTGCCATCTATTGGAGTTCTTCGAACCAAAAAATTAACGATTGTTGATTTCGAAATTTAAATTTAAATACTAACCAATCAAAAAATTGAATTCGAATATTGTTTGGAATTATCACCATAACGACGGGATCATCGAATTGCCGCAAGGTGGCGCTCAAAGTGAAACAACTGTCTCCCGTATTGAGGCAAATGTAGTAGTATTTCAGGAGGCGTTGGTTAAAGTCAATAGGAACGGCTCACGTGTAATTAAAATAGCTTCGCGTATCATCATGTGAGCCAAGGCCGTGGGTTTGCCATCACTGGTTTAGAGATCGCTGTCGCTAAGGCCCCTATATAGACTAAACAAAACGGCTCTAGCTGTCGCCGCTCTCCAAATGTGTGTAAGCGCCAAAAAAAAAAAAAAAAAAATCCTCACCACAAAAAACAACAGTGCTCTTAAAGAATCTTTATTTGAGACTAGTCATCATTTATACAAAACGTTCACTCAAGAAGTAGCACTTTAGTTCAGCTCTTCTTCACAAGAGGTCGCTTTCGGTAAGGAACAGTTGAACGGATGAAAGCATTTGCAGTTGGTAACAATCAAAAAAAATCGAAACTGGTTGCAGTTTTGATTCATCAGCAAAAGATCAAAGTTGAATATCGCACTCGACCACAACAACGTACCCGGTTGCTGAATTATCTGCGAACTGGGTGCACTGGCGCATCTTTCGGAAAAGGGAAAATGGAGTAGGGATACTGTTGCGACTCCATTTTAGTTTCACTCCTTTCAAGTTAGTTCAGTTGTGGTTTTATTTTAATTTGGCAACAGCAGATATTATAACGTTTTCAAAGATTTCAGTTTTAAAAACTTACGATACCGATCTTTATGATGTGCGCAGCAAACTAAGCATTTACACGACATTTACGTAAATAAATCTTTATCAATGTTCATGTTTCTGCTTTTTCAGTGTTAAAATTAACTGATATAAGGAAACAAAAGGGCACGACGTTTAAAAGATACATTTTGCCGTTTGGCGACTTACTTTCCCAGGTAGCACAAAAAACGTTTTATAAACGTTTTTAATCCGTTGTCACAACGTTAATAACCATTTTACAACCTTTAAAAAACGAAGTGTGCTACTTGGGTTATAAACTGGCAGAAACAGGAAAATATCAATTTTGTAGTCACATTGTTCGCTTCTCCTCAAAATTTAATTATTCACATATGATGGAGTTTATAACGGCTCGATATACTTATTTTGTGGCTGATCCTCTGACATTTTAATGGAACATTTAGAGTTTGTTGAGTTGGTGGAATGTTCTTTTAGATTTTGATGGAACTTTTAATGTTACTTAATGACTCTTTTTCTTTATTTGGGGGATCAGTTTCAATGGCCTTATCGGCCAAGTATCTCTAGATTCTTCACTCTAGTGAGAAAAACATGTTCTAATCTGGCTTGGCGCTTATAAAATAAGTGATACAACAAGCTATCAAAAATTAATTTCGCTTAAAAGGAAAATATTTTCACAGCTAAAAAGGAACACCTTTCCGGCACCAATGCACCCTTATGTGAGCTCATAATTTTTAAACTCCTTACCGCTCCAGAAACATTCTATTTTAGGGAGGGGCAGAAAACGTTGCTCTCGGAAGTCTTCCAATTAAGAAGGAGACCTTCGGAATCTCGGCAAATTCCGGTCGCCAGATGAAATTGGATGTTTACGATTAAAGCAGTCGAGAACTTTTTGAATGTCGCTACAACTATCATAATCGAAAATCTCCATCTCATTGAAACGGTAGACAAAAAAGTGAGAATAGATATCTACAATCATTAAATAACAACGCGAACAATAAGGAATAGTTAATTTTATTTGTCTCGTGGTAACAAGAACAGGGCTAAACTTTCCAGCAGTGGCTCTCTGTATGTTGAGTTCCCGCGATTGTAAACCGTAAAGCCTTGGTTTCCTAGGAGTGAAATCGTCGATCTCTGGTGAGGCGACGATCGGCGCCTTCTTTTGCGCATGCGCCTGAGCCGCAGATTGACGTCACTTCACGCCACGCTCCAATCAAACTGGTTCTGATTCCAGCGTGCAGTCGCACCCGGCGTCGGCGACGATTGTCGCGTTCTAGGAAACCAAGGCTTTAGATGATTTTATGGAACCTTTTCTGAAGTCTCGGTTAGTTAGTTAAAGTTTAATGATTCGCGCTGGTATGTTTTGGTTGTTGAAGCTTGTCTGGCCCCGATCTTATTTCTGTTTCTCTAAATGAAACGTATACTCTGTAAAAAAAAAAAAAAGAAAATAATTTTTGAAATCGGTTCAGGGGTCTTCGAGTAATTTTACAACATACATAAAAAATATCTCGGACGAATTGTATAACCACCTCCTTTGTTAAAATCGATTAAAAAAGAATATTTCTGGAGCACAGCAAGGCCATTGAGTGTTACGAACAGGTGACAATTAAAAGTACTTACCATTTGGATTAGAACAGAAGAAAAATAGGCACATTGTTACTACATACATTTCAAAACCAGATAAAATTCATAAAAAATAATTACGTACAAGACTTGTTCAGTAAAATTAGTCATGACTGCACCCCGTTTTTTAACAAACGATAAAAAAGCATTTTAAACACTTACTATACAACTTTTACATACAAACAAACATAAAAATTTATATATATATGTTTTATATATATATTGATATATTGCTCCCATAAATTCAAAATTTTTAACTAGACAACATCTGCAATATCACTAACATAAGAACATCTCCATATTACTTATAAAACATTTCAAAACATAATCATAAATATATTTTCAAACAATAAAATCTATTCATATCACATTATTTTCCGTTGTTTTTTTTTATCAATTTTCATTTTGTACTCTCCTCTCTTTGGTCATTTAAAACAAACATAACGCTTCTCGTAGACTCGAAATAATTTGAACAGATAACAATTTTATATACACAAATGCTCGGAGAGATATGTCAATTCATTCTATAAAGAGATACCATCTAAATTTCAGTTATTCATAATTATCTTTTTATAGAGTTCTATAGGATATGCATAAATGTATGTAACTTCTTTTTACCCCCCGCAACTCTTTCTGTAATGTGATCACGGCACTGCACAGTAAAACTTGTGCAAGTCGTCTACAGTCAAAACAGGAAGACAGACTTCACTGCTCAGGATTTTGAATGAATTTCTGTATGAAGCTCGCCAGCACACCTTCATGACAGGAGACAACGCTTGTATCAGGAACCGTCCACTGTTAAAAATTTTCCTGAATTTTTACGGTAAAAGTTACTGGCATCCATGTTGCCAGTAACTTTCACCGTAAAATCCAATTTTACTGTAAAATTTTACGGTAGAGAAAAGTAGAGTTAAAAATGCACGTAGCTAGGATCGAACCAAGGACGCAATTGCGCAATTCGCTTCCCTATCCACTGTACCGAATAGACCACACATGGCGAACAGAAATTGAGTATTACGTGCTTCGCTCAGTAAGTCACGTGGTTTATCAACTGTCGCTGTAATCGTTTCTTTTTTATGGTACAATTTACTGTAAATATTTTTGTTACTGTAAATGCAACATTTTACAGTAATATTTACCATAAAAGTTTCCTGAATTTTTAACAGTGTCGTTAGATTTCAGCTGGTCTGTGCTCAAAAGGGGAGGGGGCGAGTATAGTACTCGAAGCACAGCAGCACAGAATACCCACCCAATCTTTCCAACATAAAACATATTTATTAAAACCGTGACGGCGACCCATTTCATGTCGATATTAAAGCGTTTTCTTTACAAGATGGGAAAAGTTTTAATGAAAATTAATGAATATTAACGGAGGATAAATTTCCTCCGTTAATATTCATTTCGAACAGACTTACGTAACTTTTACTAAAACGATAAATTTAACATATTTTGTTGGAGAAATGTCTAAAAATAGTTTTTAACGTTCTTATAACCATTCTAAAACGTTCGTGAAACGTTAACTCGTCACGTCTGCAACTTGGGGTGTAAAACTGAGACTGAAAATGTAATCTCTCGTCAGTAAAAAAATGTGTTCCGGGTCACTCCATAGAAATGTCCACCTCAGCCGAAGAAAAAAAAATACCAAAGTGAAAAAAGTATCAAAAAATAAATTAATTAATTAAAATCATACAGCAAGAAGTTAAAACAAATTGAAAAAGTATTGCAATTATAACTGAGATTAGCCATAGTAAATAGTTTGTAATGTGTCTACTGCTTGTTATTCGATGGTTACGTTAGTCACGTTACGTTAGTCTCACGCCATCTTGAGTAAAAGTGACATTTAAGACTTAAAAAAAATATGAAAGATTTAAAAATGTGTTTTGTGTTTTTAACAGTCAACTTCACACATTTTTCAAATATATAATTCAATTATTGACACTTGCTTAACCTTGAGAACTTTTTGCCTCACAACATGAGCATTCATTTGCTGGGTTGCAAAAATGTTGCGTTAGTCACACTGCTATTTTGGTTGAAAAAATATCTACGGTCAGTAATTTTGTTTTAAATTCTTAGCAGAAATGATACATAGATACCATGTACATTGTAAATCCACCAGCAGAACTAAAAAATACTTTTTATCCTACAAGTTACAAGTAAAAACAGTTACGAAATCGGCTCTGAATGTTATGTTAGTCACTATGGAATGCCCCTTAACCATTTTAAAGGGAAACTTTTCGATTCTAAATAACTCCGCTAAAAGACAGAATAAAATACTCTTTATTTATCTATGTATTTTGTAACGGACAATTTTTTCAAATCACAGCGTCATTGTCCTCATTTAGTTCAATAGAATCCTGCTCTTAGTTTCGTTTTGAAGGCTACCTTTCATTGCACCAAGGGTGTCCAAGGGGCAATCTACAGTGGCATTTTGGGTGATCCACGGATCATTTCGGCTCTTAAACCGAAAGTTACTCTTTTAAAATCAGATATGAGAACTAAGTACGAAGAAAAAATATTTTTGTAGCCTATTTGTGCATATTATTAAACTGAATTTTGAATCAAACCATAAGTACTGCAAATAATGCAAGCGAATCATAAATGAAGCCATTAAATACTACACAGAACCTTAGAACATGCACCCAACTCATATGCAGTTTGAAATTGACACCACGTGCGTAAGCATTGTTTTATTTGTATTTTCTAACGCAAGTGGTCCGCTGAGCAGAAAATCCCGATGCAGTCACTAAAAGTCTCGTTTCTGTTCATCCAGAAGGAAATGGGAGTTTGGAGGGGGGGTTCTCAAAAATAGAATTTTACTCGATGATTTCAGCCAGGCACTGCCGGCGACCAGTTGGACGAGGTCTTCACTCATTTACCTCAAGTCCAGAGTCTTTCTTCATACGATATGAAAGAACTAAAGCTTCGTAATTTTGTTCCAGTTAATTCACTGTTTGAAAATTGTCGGATCGCCGATAATTACTTTGTTTAAAAGATGATGATTTATTAGATGCGTTGTGACGTCCGCCTGATAGAAACGACTAGAGGAAAAAATGTAAGAATCCGTAGCCATTAACTTATTGAAATGGTTGAACGAAACACACCTTCTGTATTCATAATAATTACAAAAACGCTAAGTACAGTTGTCTTCAGTATAGGCGTTGGTAGGGTTGGTCGTAGGTGAGCATTGCAAAGGTATAGCAGTCCGTAGGTCTGAACAGTATTACTTTACTACTATTTTCTCGGAAATAGTAGTGAAGAAAAGGAAAACAAGCCACAGTAAGATAATAGAAAACTCAAATGGATTGACATATGATTGGATAGATAGCTAAACTCTTCCGAGTTGGTGTGGATTGTTCGGAATGATTCGTTGCATATAAACTTGTTTCTTTCAATTTAATTTTATCAGGCTTGTACTTGTGTTCACATCGGGAGAAGACCCGATCGCCTGGAGCCGGCAGTGTCACTTCTGAAAGTGTCCTTACAGTGATATCACAATATTCATCTCCCTGCCGAGCGGAGTTCAAATGTCTGCCAACCATCCTGTCCCGACATTACCAGTCACTCAAAACTGACGAGACAGTGTCTCTGCGAAAGAACACGTCGATAGACATTCCATCGACTGAGAGAATGGCAGACGTTCCATCAACGTTGACGCCACACGCAACCATCATGCTGCAATGTCGACAATGGGAGAAGCCACTGGCCTCGTGTGTGACAATACAAAAGGGGAGTCGGTTCGATGTCACTGCGCCGCCATGGCGCGCAGGGTCCGCATGAGCGCCGTGAGCGCGGTGGCCAGGTCCGTGGCCCTCTGCATGAGGGGCGCCATCTCGGGCGCGGCGCCCCGCGCCGCGCCCAGCGTGAGCAGGAAGGCCTCGGCCACGCGGCGCAGGGCGGCCACCAGGTGCAGGGGCGCGGGGGCGGCGCTGCGCAGCAGGGCCAGCTCGCCGAGGGCGGCCATCCGGTTGAGCAGCGCCACGCAGAGCGCCATGTTCGCCACCACCGCCTCCGCCTCGCCGCTAGCGTCCATGGCGCCCCGCACGAACAGCTTCGAGGCGGTGACGAGGCGCCGCGCCTCGTTCGCCAGCGCCTCCCGCGCCGCGGCGCTCTTGGCGGGGTCCGCGGCCCCCGCGTCCCCTGCCTGGGGCTGCGCGAGGACCCTGCGCAGGTGCCCGATCATGGCCGAGACGTCCAGCTGCGCCTGCTCGAAGGGGCCGCGCTGCGGGAAGCCGTTCGCGGCGGGAAGGGGCTCCTCCTGCTGCTTGAGGGACGGCCGGGAGCCGAGGTAAGAGGCGCTCCTGGCGACGACGGGGCCCCGCAGAGGCCCCCTGTTGAAGGATCGCCTCAGGCGGTTCTGGAAAAAGAGAGAAAGCATCATGAATATACATATACACCAGTCACATTCATGTGACCACCACGTACTTTCGACTCCGACGAAAAAATAACCAATGACAGAAGGCACGTGGCACACAGTGTAGTTGAGGGTACCTAAAGGGTGTGTGAGGGCTTCGAAAAGCATTTCAATCGTTGGCGTAATGCAGAAACAAAGCGATTTATCCGACGTCTGAAAGGGCATAATCCTTTGCTTTCGGGCCGAGGGTGGAAGCATTTCTGGAACGGCTGAGTTAGTGAACTGTTTGCATACCATCGTGGTAAAAGTGTACTTGTACATAGCAAAATAGTACTATCGAAAATCAGCGACGTGGCAAATGTGGTGCACCACGGACCACAGATGACGGCGGCTAATGACGCTGCTTCCGGGCAAATAGACGTGCTACCGTTGAGCAACTGACCACCCAGATAAACCAAGGAGCCATCAGCAGTGTCTCCCAAGCTACTGTTCAGCGAACGTTGCTGCGTCCGAAGCAGGTGCCTGGTTCGTGAGCCTATGTCGATCGACGGCGAAATTTGGAATTTGCACGCCAGTACCGCAGCTGGACGTCCACCGAGTGGCGGCATTTCGTGATGAACCACGTTCTATGCTCCATCGGACAGATGGACGTTGGTGTGAAACATCTGATAGCAAGCACCCTGCAACCATTGCTGTAACGGTCCAAGCTGGAGGCTGGAGCATTATGGGGGGGGGGGGATGGCATTCTCTATGTTCACTCATCATTGTAGGGATCAATACAAGTATACATCTGTCCCTGCTGACCATGTTCCCCCACCCCTACATGAGCATTGTGTTCCCTGAGGATGACCAGCAGAACGATGCGAAGTTGCCTATGTACGTGCTCGGTTCGAAGAGCATCAGGTTGAGTCCCCTGGTCAGCAAACTCGCCCGACACAAACCACATTGAGAGTTTGCGGGACCCTCGCGATCGCACCATGGATCCTCACACGCATAATTCAGCGCAGCTGGCCGCGGCACTGGAGTCGGCCCGGCTCGAGATTTCAGTGAACACCTTCAGGAACCTAATCGACTCTCTTCCTGAACGTCTCGCAGCAGTCCGCTCTGCGAAAAGGGGTTATTTTGGCTCCGGACAGGGGGGTCACATTAATGTGACTGGAACTATGCATATGGGTATTTTGCAGGCAAGATATGTTTTTGCACTCAGCCTGGAATTCCTGAACACTACATATATAATTGTGCTTTAACAGTGGCGTACATAGCGCCCTCGCAGGCCCCACGGCACAGGGGGGGGACGAGGTTTGAAGGCACACAACAGAGAAAAATAGCACTATAAGTTACATAAAAATTCTTTAGGGGGGAGGGGAGCGAACGTACAAATTCTGTGATGGGGGGGGGGGTAATCCTAGGTCTTTGCACGCTACTGTCCTTTAACCAGCTTTTTTCACTGCCCATATGCGATTCCAACCTTTTTTTCTCTATAAACTATTAATTCATACTGGATATCATGCGGCAACTCCGAAGAATCTCCTATAATGACATCACTTAACTCTCAAGCAGAAGACTTAAAATATCCGGTCTAATAACTTTCAAAGAAGTTTTATTGTCTGTTATATATTACTTCTCAGCCACTTCTGTCTCACCTAATCTATCTAACACTTTTTCACTTGTTTTCTTCGTTATTGTTTCCGGATTATAAAGAACGGGAGAAAGCAGAAAGTGATTGTAAGATCTCTTTTTTTTTTTCGAGAATTCATGATCCAAAGTAAGACAAGGCAGTGGCGAATCCAAGAGAAAAGGCCCGGCATTTGAGGGATCAGAGAGTTTATTTTTCCCTTCCCATTCATTAGAAAATTAATGTAATTACATACAAGAGAGCGAGGTTTTTGCTGTTTTTTTATCATAATTTACGTTCAGTATATACTCCTACCCCCTGTAAAAATTCGAAATTTACAGGTCTGGTAGGACTGCGAAAGTCCCAAACCAAAACCCATGATCCCCGTCCAAATCAGAAGGTGAACTCTCTCTCTCTCTCTTTTGCTGTATATATTTAAAAAAAAAAAAAAAGAGTGCTTACCTTCCCTCCCCCCTACCCGTTTTTTAAACTCGTGACTGCCTCGTTACAAAACGCCTTCATTCATTTCTGTAAAAGTTGAAGACATTAAGACAGTTTTGACTCTAGCTCCTTCCAAGACAAAATTCTGGATTCTCAACACAAGGAAAAATCCATTTTCTCACATTTAGGCCCGATACTTTAGCTTGAAGAGTGAGATACGATATCAGACAATGGACTTGGCTGTTTTAACAGCAATTGGCTACTTTACTCAAAGTTGGTCAATTGCTTCTTGGCTTCGACTCCTTACCCAAGTCAAACAAGTGTGATCATTTTCTTATGGCCCGAGGGGTTTTTTGCTATCGAAAAGGCATGCATTTCATGTAATTCGTTTACTTTCGGGGCTTTCAGCAAAAAAGTTCTCATTGGCTGATTTTATCGCAAGAACATACACACAGAACACATATGTCTCAGCCAATAGGTAGAAAATACATCATCCCGGTTGAAGTCTATTGACCTGTCCCGGCCTCAATCTTCCACCCCCACCCTCTCTCTCTCTCTCTCTCTCGGCTTCCCTCTTCCACCTTTTGGTTTGTATTTCAAATCAGCCTTTGAGATGCGATTCTTGTCCATTCTATCCGAATGTTCTTTCCACTTGTTGATTATATAAAAAATGTTGCAGAAATTCATTTTAACATCAACCTTAACTTACTTTTAAATTGTAATACGCATTCAGGCAGTAAACGTCTAACAAGTTTTTTTAAAACAAAATTGGAGCTCAAATTGGAGTAACTGATCAAGACTAAGGGATTTACCTGCTGGAATGGACCTGGAAGCGCCGGTGGCTTCTGCGCATTCCTATTTTGAATAGATTCCTCCATGTCAGCCATGTTCGTCCAAGAGGCTGACCGGACCATGGGGCCCGGACTCAGGAGGTGGGGGCCGTTGTCCCTCTCCAGCAAGTTGTCGCAGCTACCGGAAGCCTGGTTCCGGGTGACGGAACTGCCGAAACCGGTCGACCTGGGTCGTTCCGAGTCGAGCAGGACGACGGAGCTGTCCGAGCTGGTGGTCGAGGAGGGCGACGTGAGGGACAGGGGTGACGTCATGTCTTCCTCAACGCAGGACGTCTTCACCCTCGGAGGCACTGGCGGGATGCGCAGGTCCCTGATGGAAGAGGGAGCCTGCTCGAACACCGGGGTCGATTCGTTGCTGTTGTTGGAGAAGGAAGGGCTGGAAGACATGCCGTCCACGGACAGAGTGTCGCTGTACGAGGCCAGCGAAGACGTCAGCGTGTCGTAGCCCGAAGAAGAATCACCACTGTGCGATCCAGAATCTATATTAGACGAGTCCAGACTGCCGAACACTTCCAGATGTTTGGAGTTCTCTTCCAGCAGCTTGTCGAATCCCAGGGCGTCCAGCTGGCTGGAGGGCGGATCCAGCAGGTTGCCGAAGTCCGAGTGGTTGGCGTCCAGGGGATTATTCAGCAGGGCGCCCGTCTGGTTGATCTCCGACCAGAACTGCCGTAGGTCCCGGAACCGGGAGTCCTGGGGCTGCTCCTCCTCGAAGAGCCGCTTCACGTCCTCCGCGGCGGCCATGAAGCGCGCGATGACCTCCTCCTGCGCCTCCGCGCTGGGGCTGCCCCGGGGCGGCGGCGGGATCACGAGGCGCGAGTAGATGTCTTCTGGAGGCGGAGGCACAGTCAGGCTGTCGATGAAGGCTTCCAAGCTGTCGATGGAGGGCCGTTGGGAGGCGTCGACGTCCTCTCGGATACTGATGAAGGCGTCAGTGGAAGACGGGTCCGTTTTTGCGCCGGGAAGATCTACAGACAAGCATATTTTTTTATAGCACCTCTCATGAAATGCAAGTACGAAGTTTACAACATGAATACAGTGACCACCGCTTATACGAATCCCGTTTGCTCCAAACAGTTTGATTCCATAAAACGGCTCATTCGGTAAAGCTGGAATTTGTTCGGTTTTTGGCGATTTGATTCATTAGAGGCGGGCGATTCAATGACCCACTGATTCAAAGGACCGGCATTCACTGCATTACCTTATCAAAGCAGCATTTTGTATGTGCTAAATATAACAAGTCACATAAAAGGAGGGGGGAGTATACAGTACCCAGGTAGCACAAATAACCTTTAAACGTTTTATAAACGTTTTTAAGCGGTTGTTACAACGTTAATAACCATTTTACAACCTTTAAAAAACGAAGTGTGCTACTTGGGTAGGGTTCAATACATTTCCAGGGCACGCAAATGGATACAATCAATCTGTTCTATGCATACAAATGGTTGCAGACAATAAAAGTGATCCTTAATTCAGCACTTTAGAGTCAGACTCTCAAGTCCCACTCTGGCAACACTTAAGCTGTATTCGCTTTCAACCTGTTTAATAAATATGTTTCTGCTAGCTGACTGCTTAATTTTCAATATCAAGACTGCAACATGCCATTTTGGCGAATTCCCAACAAAATGGAGAGACCTTTGCTCTCACGTTGCGAAATGCATTAAGGCGTATGACCATTCCGTCCGAACGAAGCGGTTTTTCAGACGTGACGGACGGAAATGAAAAGTTTCGAGCATTCGCACTAGCTCCGTCCGAAACTCATGTGGTGGTATTGGCCCACAAATTATAAAGAGCTCGCAAATGACGAAAGCCAATGAACTCGCTGCCAAAAAACTCGTCGTTTGTCAGCGCCGACGACATCCGGCATTCAAGAACGGTGACGGAAGCCGATGGTTCGGCGTGCTGTCATGGCAACGGATTCCCAGAACCGGTTTCGCAGCGAAAAATTCGGTTCGGACGGCCAGATCGGTCGTAATCTTAATAGCGCTTCAGAAATTTAATTTAGCCGGGAGAACCCCAAGCTCCTACCCAACACAAACAGGAAAAGACGAAAAAAGAGCCCACCTCCGTCGTGGCAGGTGACGTCGACAGGCGCCCCGATCCACCTCTCTATCTCCCTGCTGAGCTCTGCCGAGTCCAAGAAGGGCGTGGGCGGGTCCCCCAGGGGCGTGTCCCCGGACACTGCGCGCGCATCCACGTCCGGCGTGAGCGGGGGCGGGATCAGGGTGAGGTCGATGATGTCGGGGTCCAGGTAGAGCGTCGTGCCCTCCGCGAGCCGGATCTCGTCCGCCTCCTGCTCCTCGCTCTGCATGTGGCGCAGGATGTCCAGGATGTTGTTGCTGCCGGAGCCGATGTCCGGCAGCAGGTCCGGGCTGTGCAGGCCGAAGCTGGAGTCGCGGCGCAGGACCTGCAACACGAGGGAGGTCATACGGAGGAAAGATTTGTTGCGAACTGGAACTTGATGTGTAAACTCTGTACCTCAGAGCCAGACTGACGTAAGTCCGTTTTCATCATTTTTCATTAGAGGGCGAAAACGATTGTCGGATGCATGCAAAGGAGGGGACTTGCGCTCTTTTGACGCTGCTAAATAATTGTAAAGGAATTCTAGAATAACATTCTCATGGGTCGATGCGGAATGAGATTCTACCATACAACGAAGCATAAAAGTAAAAATCGCCATTTTTGGACTTGCGTCGTTCTGGTTCTGAAGTACAGAATTAACCCTTTAAGCGGTCAATTATTTTACCAGAAATGCTTCCAAAAAAGGCATATTTTTTTATTGCATATAGTGAAGTACCATACTTAACAGAATAAGAATATAAAGAATTTTTAATTTTTTTTTTTTTTTCGTTCTCAATGTTTTTACAATATTTTTTATTTTCCAATTTTGGTCACAAAATCCCGAAATATTTGCTTTTTTCCAAGTACATTCTGCATGCAGTAATGAATGGTTTACAAATGACGCAAAAATTTCTCTCACACTTACTATGAATTTTGAGGTTTACAATTTTCCGAACAGTTCGGGAAAACCAGAAAAGGAAATCTGAAAGTATCGATGCCCGTACGGGCAAACACCGTACGGGCAAACCGCTTAAAGGGTTAAGCATTTAGTCTTGTCGCTTTGCGGCACCTTGCGGCTTCACTAAATGCTCACTATCATTTTTGTATCAATTTTTTCATGTTTTATTCTAGTTGCTTCTGGCCATACCAGAAGGTAACCATTGTTTCGGAAATCTATAAGTAGTTTTGTTGCTGTGGGTGTCGCTGGGAATGTTCTTTTGATGTTTTCTCTCCCTCCTTTGTCAGTGAGGTGCTTATATTATTTGTAAAGCAGGTAAAATAGACTTTTTCATCTATCCTAGACCATACAAATATTACCGACATAACAATTTAAATAAATGTTTTATGGAAATAGGTTTATTTTCTGATTTATCAGAACTCGGCAAGTATCATAATATCATATTATAAAAATATATTTTTTTTAATTTATAATTTCTCTCACACTTGCCGAAGACCCGTTTATAGGGTCTGTGTAGCGGACATTCACAACACAGTCATACACACAGAGTACATCCATGCCTGAGTCGGGAAACTCATTATTAGAACTAAACCGGCCAAGCTTTTTTTTTTTGTCGAAACGCAACAGGAACTGAGCCGAAAAACAGATGACATGATATGTATTCATGAACACATATCGAGTAATTTGTTACTGTAACTAGCTTGTCAGTTTTGTTTTCAAATTTATCTTCTATCATATAATTATCATCATTGCAAGTACATTGCTATAATTACGACCGAATTATATTTTTGGTACAAATAGAATATACATTAAATAAAATTATTCATTCGGAATGGAACCAAAAATATTTTGACGGAACAAAAACCGGAACTCAATCGATATATATTTTTAGTTAAACCGGAATGAAAAGGAATTTCTGTTCAAATCACTGGTTTCGATACTTATTGTTTGCCACAGAGTGTGTCTTTCCCAGGTCCACGTATATATTTCGGTTGTACGCGCCAATCTACCAGCTTCATGACTATACGTATTTGTTGATTAGGTTTGAAACATGAGTCTGACCATTCGCAGTAAAGGACTTTCAGGGTTCAGAACTCTTTGGCAACGAATGGGGTCGGTCGAAGAGTTCTTCCTGTTGTGACACTCGTGACAGAAACACCAAAACAAATTCTTGGCTCTTTGCTGCCCACTAGAAGCGACATGGTCGAAGAACCCTCGCTATGTTTAGACTTTTTGAGGGTTGATGATCTCATGGATACCTACCTGAATAATTAGGACGTACAACAGTTCCAGCATAAGAGTTAATCTCTGCTACCTAAACAACTCTAGAAATGTTCCAACTAGACTCGATTTGAAATTTAAAAACATGAGCAACAATGTCAAGTGCGCTGCTTAACACTATGGAAGCTATGGCTATGGAAAAACCGAAAAATATGAGCTAGGCTAATAACCTTGAGAGCTAATTTGAATGTTACATGGTTCCCCGAAGCCTCAAGCATAGGCTCTACTTATGCACGAGTACGACATATACGCTCGAATCGGTGTGAAAACATCGAATCCAGAAACTACAAGCTAAGTCGAAGTGGATTCTGTCAGCTAAGCTCATATACTACGAGTTATCTCGTAGCTTAGCAGTCAAAGTGTCACCTATCTCATGGATTATGTCTAGCTGCGGTTGCACTGCAAAAAATGATCGGTTGTTTTTACAGTATAATACTTGCAGCCGAAGTTCCTATTTAAGACTAAAATGCACAGTAATAAACAGTAAAACTAGTAATTTCACAGTTTCTTACTATAAAGTTAGCAATTTTACAGTTTATTGCAGTAAACTTTAGTTGTATTATACAGTAGAGACAACTTTATCATAATGAGCTCCAGTTTAATACCAAGTTCCAGTTTAAAACTGAAAAATGAACGGTTATAAACTGTAAAATTGGCAATTTTACAGTTTATTACTGTAAAATTAAAAATTTTAGTTTATTATTGTAAAACTGGCAATTTTTACAGTTTATCACTACAAAATTAGCTGTATTGTACTGTAATAACAAAACATTCATTTTTTTTCAAGTGTGGATAATCGAGGAAATGCAACAGCGTCAACGCAAGAGTTAATCATAGCTATCTAACCATCCCTAGAAATACTCCGACTCGACTCGAAATGTGAAAACATACAAGTATCGGTATCAAGTACAGTTTGAAGAAAACACCTAAGAACCTAAATGCACACAGACCGGGTGATGTCCGCTGTTGATGGAGTTCCTGAGCGGCACGGACCGGTGGAGTGGGCTGTCGTTGGGCGTGGTGCTGTCCGTGTCGCTGCCCTCGTCCTCCTCGGGTTCCTTGGGCAGCTCCGGCTCCTCGTCAGGCTGGGGCCGCTCCCGGTCGTTCCGCTCGTTCTTGGCCAGCAAGAGCAGGGAGTCGGCCGCCTTGAGACTCGGGTGGACCGGGTCCTCCCTGGGGCAGAGGTAGTTCTCGACGTCGGCCAGGATGCGGTTCATCTCGGAGACCTGAAAGGGATTAACAAAATAAGTTTGAATAAATCCATTTTGCTCCACTTGATTTCAGAATCTTTTTTCCTTCGATCGTTGAGCGTGAGTTAATCTTTCTTGGAATAGAAAAAACTAACAAATAGTAACAACAAATGATAATGTTAAACACCAATTGGTACCACTAAAGAAGCTGCTAAAATAATAAGCTGTTTAAAAAACTATAAAACTCCAAATTCTTAATACATCGCTACACATAAACTTTTGTGAGATTATGATTCACAAATTTCATTGTAGCAAAACAAAACGATAATATTCAGCGTTTTTATTTTATTATTATTTTTTTAATTTTTAAACAAAGAAAGCTAACAAACATGATGGTAAGGGTGGCATTTTTCAGCCATATCCATGATATGGCTCATTTTCCAATTTTTTTTTCCAAACTGGTCAAATCGACAAAGTGCTTTTCGTTAAACGTTGTCAAAATGTCCCCTTATGACGGCAAAAAGCTGGGCAACTTGAAATTCGCAAACTAATGCTTAGCTTTTAAATAAAGTCACCCATTAAACAAGACAAATAGTAACATCAAAACGAAGAAGACTCCACCAAACATATGAACTTAGTCATTAAATACAAAAAATTTAGATGCGTCATAAGGTGTAGGTAACTGTTGGATATTTTAGCCTTGCTGTGTTTTTGATCTTGACTCTCTGCAGCCTTTTCCTTTTAAAGTCATTTACAAAGACTATTCTTGAATAACTGTCAGAGCTGTTAAGTCTAGTGATTTCAGTAAGACATTCACAAGCTCTATAATTTGAGAATCAGAATTTGGGGACCAAAGTAAAGTCAGTTTCAAACAATCAATGCTGCGGACCAGATAAATGCACAGCAAAAAATAATTTGTTGTTTTTACAGTATAATACTGAAAACAGAGGTTTCAGTTTGAAACTGTAAAAGCGCAGTAATAAACTGTCACACCAGCTATTTTACAGCTTATTACTTTAAAATTAGCAATTCTACAGTTTAATACTGCAAAATTAGCAATTCTACAGCTTAATACTGCAAAATTAGCAATTCTACAGTTTAACACTGCAAAATTAGCAGTTCTACAGTTTAATACTGCAAAATTAGCAATTCTACAGTTTTAGTAACGGCACAAACTAGCAATTTCAATAGCTTAATAACTTGCACAAATTAGCATTCTAACGAGTTTAATAACTGCAAAATTAGTCAATTCAATCTAACAGTTTAATACAGCAAGATTAGCAATTTCTACAGTTTTCATACTGCATTATGAGATACAATTCTACAGTTCATTACTATAAAATTAGCTGCATTACACTGTAAAAGCAACAGTGCAATACTAGCAGCAGTGGTTCCAGTTTAAAACTGTAAAATGCACAGAACTGTGAAACTAGCTGTGAACTGTAATAAACTGTGAAACTAGTAGTTTTGCAGTTTATTCCTGAAAGATGAGCTGTATTATACTATAAAAACAAAATTCTTTTTTTTTTTTGTAGTGGACTAGTGCGTACCCTCCGGATGACCTCTTCGTTCTTGGCCTCGTAGACGTCGACGTCGACGTCTCCCGCGCTGTCCTCGAGCAGCTCCATCGAGATGACGCTCTGGTAGTCGATGCCCGGATGCCGCTCGTCGATCCGGGTGCGCGGGACCGAGAGCCGCCTGCCCAGCCCCCCCTCGTGGGGGGCGGCCTGGGGGGTCTCGTTCATGTTGAAGTCCACCGACGTGGGGGAGGCCAGCTTCTCTCTCGAAGCGTTTCGCGTCATCTGGCGACCCTGGAGCGAAATAATTTAAATTATAGTTTAAAAAAATTAAAAAATACGCTTTTAAAGGTAATCAAACTTCACTTAGCTCGAAATCTGAAGTCGTTCTGAGAAATTTAAACAATCAAATAAAAGTCACGTTCTTTACAAATATAAAAGTAATATACTTAATACCATCGGGTCATTCCAAGTGAAATCAACAAGCCTCAAAACTTGACCATCACCAATTTCAAAAAAAATCATAGGGTTGAATACGTCTATAAAGTGATACAAAAAAATGATTTTTAAAATTTTTTTCAGCTGTTAGTTTTTTGTGGGGGACCCCCTAAAAAACTCGAAAAATGGCAAAAAGTCGAATTTTGGTACACACAAAGATTCAATTTTCTCAGCTTCTATTGCAGCTAAAGTCTTTTGTTATATGTCATTTTAAAGCTCTTTAAACAAGCTTTCATATGATATATGACTTGACAAGTTTTCGTGATGTTAAAATTTCAAGGTCACCGAAAGCATTATTTGACCTTGAATATCTCAAAAAGTGTATTTTTAAAAATCTGAAAAAAATATATATATTACTTCCCAATGTAGTGTATATGTGGTAAAAATTTCAGAATGGGACAGCAATGGGATCTGGATGAAAAGGGACATAGACTTTTTACACTATTACCACTTTATTGCAATGCCATGGCTCCTGGAGATATATAATACAGAAATATTGCAAACTGTGAAATGCTAGTTATAAGTGACGGTTGGCATAAGTGACGGCACTGCCATTGCACTGCCATTTGTTACTGAAGGTCCTGAAAAAGGATGAACTACTGGACCCGACCCGACTCACATCAAATGGATCAGTAAGGAGATATTGAAGCACAACTTTTTCACTTTCGTCACTCAGTGTGATTGTTACGTTATCTTAAACGGGGAGGATCGAGTGAACAGCTCCCATTTGCTATTGGAGGTCGTCATAGAAACGAACAACCTCCTGGATCCAGCCCGACCCATATGCGAAAGATAGGTAAGAATAAGGTGATAAACTCTGTTCGGTCTTGTCACCCAGTGCGAACAGCATCTCAGTTCTGTCTGCTGAAACAGAAGTGAATCTACAGGGTGCGGCAGAAAAACCCGGACAAAGATATGTTGTGATAATTTGATTAAATAAAAGAAATTTAGCAAAACGACAATTGATAATGTTAACATAGACTTCCTACAATAATATACTCAGCCGGTTTCGAAGTGGCTTCCTCCAGCGGTGATACACAGATCCAAACGTAACTTGAAATTTTCAGCGATGGGCCGCAGCTCTTCCAGCGACAATCGGTCTCATTCTCAAAGAAGCGACTGCTTCAGCGACTCCAAGCTTTTGTGGGGCTTAGCACAGGCCCTGGCCTCCAAAATGGGCCACACACTGTAATCCATGGGATTCAGATCCGGCGAGTAGGGGGCCATTCCGTAGAGGAGATGAAAGTCTGAAAAATGGGTCCGGCACAAGTCCTGAGTCGTTTTTGTCCTGTGAGCGGGCGCTGAGTCCTTCTGGAACATCCAATCCTTATCACCAAGGTGCTGCTGGGCCTACAGAAGTACGACGGCCTGAAGAATGTTGCGGCGATACACTTCTTGGTTGATTTCGACCCCTTAATCCACAAAAACAAGAGAAGTCTTGCCGCTAGCGCAAATTCCTCCCCAGACCATCACCGATTGTGGATTTTGGTGGTGTTCGACGATGGCCGATCTGCCAGAAGCTTCAGTGAACCAGATTCTGTCGTTTTGGCGGTTATGCGCCTGTTCGACAGTGAACAGCTTCTCATCTGTGAAGAGGATGCGCTTCCACCGCTCACCTGCGGCCCGACGTTTGAGCTGGCGACATGTTTGATGTCTCACGCGCTTGTTCTCTTCAGTGAGAAGTTGCACATTTTGGAGCTTGTACGGCTTCAGTTTGAGTTCTTGTTTAGCTATTCGCCGAACTGATCGGTCGCTGATTCGATCTCACGAGCGATTTTTTGAATGGAGACCCTCGAATTTCGCTGCACTCGCTTCTTGATGAGCTTACGGTTGGAAAATGTGTTCACGGTCCGTTTTCTTCCGCTTCCTGGACGGCGTAAGTCATGACCAAGTTCTTTGTACCGGCTAATTGCATCAGAAACAGCCTGTCGAGGAATTTTGAGCAAACGAATTGACATTTACTAGCTCGAAACAGTAAAAAAATAGCTACGCATCTTTCTGTCATTCTGCAAACAAAACAACAATGATGAGTACAAAATCGATACTGCACTCCTCAATGCAGGAAAACATATAGAATCTTTTAAAAAAAGAATTAGCTGTATACGGTAAAACGTGTTGGTGTCAGGACGTGACAAACTTTGTCCGAGTTTTTTTGCCGCACCTTGTATTGAACTGATCTCGTTTGACATTGGAGGTCATGAAAATGGACGAAGTACCGGATCTGATGCAATTCATACGAGGAAGATGTTGGAGTACTGAGTCTCAGCTCACTGTTACTGCTGTCACATAATGTGACAACAGCAAAGCCAGATTTCAAATCTCAGAGTGTGTAAGTCGACACAGAGAGGACCTGCTGGAGGTAGTTAGTTTGATATTGAGGGCTGTAAAGAGACGAACTGGTTCATGGGCATTATCTGATTCAGATAGAAAGTATTAGTAAGCGCAGAACACGTTGAAGCAAGAAAACATAATTTTGTAGCTTAGGGAAATAAATGTTAATCAGGCGAATCAAAGGAACACAAGCACACTTTCACTTTCAGAAATTCAATCACAAGAAACTCAAATTTGACACACATTAGAAAATGTCTTTTTGATGTGGGTAATTATTTCAAAAAAAAACTAAGAGAACTTTTATACCTTTCTCTTTCCTGTCCTAGAACTTTTATATTTTGTTCTGAAACATAATGAACTTTTGTATAATATTTCATCCTATTTCAGGACATTTACCGGTTTAAAAGGATATTATGCACCAGCCTAATCACTGATTTTTCTGCATGATATGAAATTCGTTCATATTCTGCATCAAAATCAGGTAATCAGAACGTGGAGAGTAATACGTAAAATGCACACCATTTCGTGACCTGATCAATATTCCCCGAGTTTGGAATAGGGTTCCTTACCTCGCAGAGCGAGGGCACGTAGGGGGGCGTCGGCACGGCGAGGTCCACGGTTCGATACCCGCTCTCCTCCTTGGAGTCGGGCGGGTAGCTCCAGGGAGATTCCCTCACCGTGTGGCGGCTGTAGAAGGATGGCACTGAAACAGAGCAGAAAAAAAAGTCATTTCAACGGCTTAGATCCTTTTATTTCGTTGTAAATTAATTGCACAATGTTTTCTCCCACAATCGAGAAAGTAGTAATGCTTCAAACAAAGCGGAAGAAATTATTTTAAACGTCAGTTGTGGGTCCCCAAAATATTTACACAACTGGTCTGTTCAAAGAACCAGATAAAATTTTTAGGAACGAATTAAAGTGTTTATAGGCAGAATAGACTGATCTAACAGTTTGATTTTCGAAAATGAATTAAAAAATGCAAATAAACTAGTGAAATTTTGTAATTTTTAAATAAACAAACAGCTCCGATCGCAGCTTTTTAGTCTAGACATACTGAAATCGTTCTTTAGAGTCATAAACTTATTTTTATGACTCTAAAGAAATGGCAAAACTGAAAAGTCGCTCGAACTTGGCGTTAATGCCTAATGAGTGCCGTATTTAAATTTTTCAAAAGTAATTTGAATGTGGAGAGATACTTCTATCAAGGGCGGATACAAGGGAGGGGCGATGGGGGCGATCGCTCCTCCCTTGAGGGACTCTTCTTCGACAGTTTTTCGACTTTGAAGATAAAAAAAAAAAAGAAAAATTAGATGGTCTTCGACAATGATATGAGAAGTGGTTGGGATTCGAAGCTCTGATCTGGAATTTTTTCGAATTGGAAAACCGAAACAATTGTAATAAACAAGTGTTAACCAGGACATGTGGTTAAAAAAGGAAGGGGGAGGGGGGCAAGTAGAAAAAAAATCGCCCCTCCCTTGGAACATTTCTGGAGCCGCCCTTGACTTCTATCGAACACCTTCTAAATTCCTTGACAGTTTGAGACGAGCCATTTCTTATACTAGTCAGGCAGCTTATTTAAAAATGTTCTAAGGGGGCGAAAAGGGTCTATATGCTCAAGTTAGGCCAATCAAACGAAGGAACGATATTTTTAAAACAAAATTACTTTAAGTATGCCTTGAACAAGAATTTACCATGAAAAATATTTATAAACAATAAATAAATGACTTTCTGAAAACGCAAGAATAACATTTAATACGAAAGTGTAGAGAGAAAAAAAAACAACACAAATAATTCAAAAACTATAACGGAACGAAATATTTAAAAAAATCCAATAGTTCATAACTTTAATAAATTAATTTTCTTAAAAATTTGAGTAAATATCTACATATCTGCATATTTTGCAGGCGTCAATATTTTTCTTCATCAAAATATTGCTTTAGAAAACTATATAATATTTAAAAAAAAACGTTTTGAATTATGGATTCTTATATTTGAAAATAATTTAAAATTAAAAGAGTGCTCTTAAATGAGCTAGCTCACCGTAGTGTCCCCCTGTTTTTCTGTTTGAATTTTCAAGTCTAGTTAAATTTCTTGACAATAATACTAAAAATTAACTGAATTGGATGAAATTTTGAAATTTTATTGGAAAAATTAGGAAAATTGAAAAAAATAGTTTTAGAAATGAATTAATTACTAGTATCTCTAAAATCGAAATTTAAGCTAAAGAAAAAAAAAGTGATGGAGGAATTGATAGTTTTTAAACTGATCATTAATCAGCTAATTTGCTTATCGGTGCATCCCTATAGCACATCCCCACACACAGTCACGTTCGATATAACGACCATCTCCGTCCCACAGAAAAAGGTCATTATAACGAGTGGTCGCTATAAGAGGTGAAAATAGAACATATTGGGGTAAAGTTGGGTGTTTCCCATCGGTCTTTGGGATATTGGGATAGTTTTTGTAATGAATGATCGTTATAACAATCGTTGGAAGATCCAACCTCGCTCCCCCTTGAAAAAAAAAATCCCGGATACGGCACTGCAACTGCTCACAGTTTAAACCAAATATTCGGTGTTCATTCATTTCATTCCATTTCACACTCCAGGATCCCCCGTACCTACCACAGCTTCGTGGTTTAATCGGGATAGGGCCCTGAAGAGCGCTCTGTTCTTAATTTTGAACCAGAACCTAGGGTCGAGCAAACCCTAGGCCCAGCACCCTCAAAGGTATCGTTTCACTTGGTGGACTTTGTGACCACGCCGTTTTTAACGCCTCCCAGCCACCATTAATCAAGACGGTGGATCTTTGATCAGCTGGGATCGAACCCGGGTCCCTCCGGACACGAGTCCGATGCCTTACCGATCGGGCCACCACGGCCCAAATATTCGGGGTTACACGAAAACAGGGGTTGCCACGCCGAAAATGAGAGCTGACCTGTCTCGTGCTGGAAGTGCGCGGCCTTGGCGTCCCACTCGACGCGCAGCTCCCTCTGGTTGAGCAGCCGGAAGTAGCCCCGCAGCATCAGCAGGAACTCCTCGGCGTCCTGGTCCTCCATGCTGAAAGTCAGGCTCTGCAACGAGAGACGCGGAATACTTATTTTGGCTTCGACTTTGTCGACCGCCCACCCTGCAGTCCGAACTTGGCCCCCAGTGACTATCTCACTCGAAAGAAAAGTTGGCCGGGAGGCTCTGACGAAGAGGTGAAAGATATTGTTTCCTCAAAGACACAGCGGCGAGCTGGTATGAGATGGGTATGCAAAAACTGCCCCAGTGCTTGCAAAAATGCACCCACTAAAATGGCGATTATGTAGAAAAATAGACAATGGATCAATTTTTAAAATGATATATACATATATTATAGAATATAAACGGTTTTTCGTATTTCTAAAAAATTGGATACCTTGCTTTTGAGATTAGACCTAGTACATACAAAGGCAAATAAGTACATAGATATACAGAAAATAACAACGTTACGAATGCACAAATGAGCAGGAATACTGCAGACACGTGTTTCGGCGTAACAAGGAACGCCTTTATCAATGCAAAAAAGTACTTTTTTGCATTGATAAAGGCGTTCCTTGTAACGCCGAAACACGTGTCTGCAGTATCCCTGCTCATTTGTGCATTCGTAACCAGGGCCCGAGTTAGAAATTTTGGGACTGTAAGCCCGACAGATCTGTGGGGCCCCCCTTGAATTGCAAAATCGAAGAAAGTGCTATAAAAAGCTCAATCGCACATACAAAAAATTTAAAAAAATGTATATATATATGTGTACATATAATAATTTTTGGGGGCCCCCAACGCTAGGGGACCCCGAAGCCCGGGCTTCACGTGCTTATAGGTAAATCAGGCCCTGTTCGTAACGTTGTTATTTTCTGTACATCTACAGCACAAAGGTATTTGTAAACTTTAAGTACATAGATAGATTAAAACGGTCTAAATAGATATACAGAGATACAGATACTGCAGGAGGCCCAAATATCGTCCATGTCCCTATACCGCTCACCGTCATTTTCTAATGACTATTGCTGCCCCATAGACTATGAACCCTGGAAGGTCTTCGAAGACAGAAGTGAGTTTCATTTTTGGGTCGTGATTTGTTATTTCGGGATTTCTTGAGAGTTGATTTAGAAAAATAATCCTTTTATTATCAACATAGATAATAAAAGGATTAAATAGATAAATAAAGATATCAGTGAACTCTCACTTATGCACCGGCCCAAGGGACCAGCAGAAAAAGGCGCATAAGTGAGGGAGACGTGTAAGTGAACAAGCTTATTTAAAGAGCTAAAACGCAACATATAGGTTCTAATGAGAGAATGAATAACAATGTTTCTGTAGACAAGGGACATATTACTACGGTTTGGCAATTACTGAAACGTAACTACAATGATAAAGAGAAAAAAAAAATGTTGCATACCTAATAACAAAGTGCTCCTCTTAAAATGATCCATAATAGGTAATTGTTCCTCTCCGAACTCTAGTTCATGCGCAAAAAATGCCTTCCGTGAGCAATAGGCGAAGGATTAAAGGGGAAAGTGAAGAAACATGCTTATTTTTTAAATAAAATAATTATTTTTGTTTACATTTTACGGAAAATTCGGCGCATAAGTGAAATATTTATCTTTAGAGCGACGCATAAACGAATGATACTATCATTGTTTTGCTATGGAATGTGCTGGGACCATTTAAAATCGTCGTATAAGTGAAAAAGGCGCATAAATGAGGCGGCGTACAAGTGAGAGTTCGCTGTAGTAATTAGTAGTATTGCATTGCCTCGCTTAAGCCATGTAAAACTACAGGTTATCAGGTAATGGTGAGGTTGTATTGAATTAGGGAAATGTCACGTGGCAATGTGAATCTGGCAGTATCGATTTCATGCTTGTTCTATATACAGTATAACCTCGATTTAACGATTGCCTATGGACTGTAAAAAATTATCGTTAAATCGAGGATATCGTTAAATCGAGAAAGCATACTTACAAGTTAAACGGATCAAACTATTAATAATTAAGTGAACGCTTAAACATACGTTATTTTGCTTCTTTGAGAAAACTGCGCATTTATATTATTTCCAAAGTTATTTCATCGATCTTTGTTTTCTCGTGTTGAGAAAATTTCACCTTTTTCGACCTCATATTTTTTGACTGATCACTCTCCTCTCAAGGTGCTAAAAAATTTTGTTTGGAATGCTAGAAGTTTGGACGTTACTGAAGGATGAATCTTTTTACTATTGGAACATGAGGTCTCATGCTGTTGCAAGTAAAATAGTTATAAAAATATTTTAAACATATATTACTGTATTTTTGACGAGAGATAATTTGGCCCTGCCCTATATCATCGTTAAATCGAGGAAAGCTATCGTTAAATTGAGGACGTTTTAAGATTAAAGTCAATGCATATGAGTCGGGACCAATGAAATGTATCGTTAAATTGGGGAAATCGTTAAATCGGGTATCGTTAAATCGAAGTTATACTGTATCGCCCACCAAAGTGTCTCCCAGCAGGCAATACATACAATAGAGGAACAGAACATCCATTGAAAACTGTTCAAGAGCATGCCCTAGGCAAGCCTCTCTTTGCCAGTGGGCCCTCTGGGCACATGCCCAGGGGCCCGCAATCGATAGGGGCCCCAGTCACAGATTTGGATGTATTATTTCAGCATCGAAAAGAAGTGGCATACTGGAGAAATTCATTAAAATGTCGTTTAACATGACTCTCTGCTAATAATAAAGCTGAAGGTTTGTATGTCTGTCTTTCTTTCTGTTTGTCTATTACGCGCGTAGCGCCAAAACCATTCGGTCGATTTTCATGACACTTGGCACAAAATTAGTTTGTAGCATGTAGTTTTGCACTACGAAGCGATTTTTCGAAAATTCCATTTCGTTCTTTTTCTATTCAAATTCTTAGCGGAAATTCGATAAAATGAGGAAAAAATATTTCATACACATTTTCAAGTCTTAGGTCATTCGAAAGCTTGAAATTTTTTGCACAAAATGAAGTTTTTTCGAAGTTTCTACGATCATCAGGAGAGCTGTAACAATTGTTTTTAGAATCCCGGAATTCAAGGCTTACCTTCAGTAAAGCAAGCCAAACGATCCTAAAATGGTTGAGCTCGAGAATAAAATTTGTTTGAAAATCGAGATGAAATGAATTATTTTGTCAACGGAAATCAACTTTTCATGTTGTTACCATGGTTACATTTTCATACTTATTTTTGTTTCGTTCTTTTTCCAGCGTTGCCAGACGTAATATTTTTGATACTACGGTAGTATTTTTTCGGCGCGTAAAAATTCGGTAGTATTTTTACGGCAGTATTTATTTGGGCCAAAATTAAGGAGCGTAGTATTTTTCTGACAACCCAGTTTCCAATATACTAATGACTTAATTAAAAGATTTAGTGAATTTTTTTTTTCATTTTCATAGATTTCGTATTTCAGCAATATTGATTTTGGCAAAGTTTGGAAACAGTAGTAGGCGCGTCTATCACCCATTTAGCGAGAAACTGGTACCCAAAGCACAAAGATTAACCAAATATCGTATAAATTGCGACATTGCAACGTTCTTTTTAAAGTGTTTCATTTCGGAAAATGTATTGTTTTGTTTTTAAAGCTAGGAAAGGAAACTTTCTTCTTCTTTCAAATTTTGGTAAGATTTCTGTTGGTTTTTGTGAGCAACAAAATTGTTAGTATTTTCTCTTTTGGCCTATTTTTGTGCATCTCCCCTTGGGGTTGCATTCGAATGTCCCAAGGGGGTGTTTTACCCCTTTTATGGAGTAAATCAGTGTTAATTTCAATGCAGATGAATTCGCGCGACCACTTGGCGATATATCGCCAAGCTTTTGGTCGCCAAGTATTTGTCGCCAATTTGGCGACAAATTTGGCGATTTAAAAAAAAATTGGGTTCAATTTGGCGCTATTGGCGATATTTTGCGAAAAATCCACTGAATGATGTTAAAATCGGCGATATTTAGGAGATTAATCATTGTAAGACATTTTTTTGCATTGTTTCGTGGCAAACTAGGGATATAAATGTTTGAATTGTTATCTTGCTCACTCCAAGCACTATTTTAGCACTTAAGTCATCTACTAAGAAATGTACACGTAAAAGGAAGTAGTGTGGGGTTCATACCAAATTTTTATATCATACTTTGAAGGAATTACAGTTGAATTATAACTAAAATAGAGCATTTTTTCTGCTATATCAATTATTTTACAAATGAACTTTTAATTTTACATCACGGGCAAAGCCGTACGGGTACCGCTAGTAAATACATAAAAAGAAATCTGGAACTTCGTTCGTGCAGATGCAATAAATACACCGCCAGATCGGTAACTCCATCTAGAGACTGCTGTTTAGTCCCTGTTATGGACACATCAGTTTGTAAATTTTAAGTAACCAAAGCGGAGGCAGATATCTGATATGTGCTAAGAGTGGCCAAAAAAAATCTGATAGCTAATGAAAAAATAGCACACCAGTGAGAGAGCGCATAAACGCTATAGCTCGTAAATTTAAGGCGGAGCTTGCATACTAAGCAGCAGGTTTCTTTTTTCATTCTAAAAAAATATTGGTCCATCAAGATCACGGAGCCCCGTGATCCTAATGTACTCAGGGCCTCCCATAGGTTAAAGACGGCCCTACCCCTAGGCCTGATCATCATCAAACGATATGAACCATCTCAGTACACTCAACGTCGAATTCCAGGGTTGGATCGGCAGCGTTTACGCTGTTATCATCAGTTCTATAAAAATGCTCTCCAAGAAAAAATAATACTAATAAGAGAAAAAGTAAAAGATAGCTCCCTTTTGACCTGCGACAAGCAGATCAAACTAAAAATAAATGGCACACGGAGGGTAATACTTTCTCTTCCAGGCCCGTCATTTAGGGGGGCAGGGGGGTCAATTGCCCCCCCCCCCCCAGGCTTGAGAAATCAATGTATTTACATATAAGTGGGCGTGGTTTTTGCTGTTTTCCGATGACGTTGCATAGTGTTTTCACCCTTTACCCCCCCCCCTGAAAAAACGCTGTTCGCTTCATTTGCAGTGCTCGGCTGATGATGATGAGCCACCCTGACGTGACGGTACTCTCTGTAACCATGACGTAAAAAATAAGTCTCTAAACAAATATTTAAAAAAACAACGAGCTGGACTTATTCTCGTCGTCATGGTAATGTGAGAAATCATAGGAACATTAAGAGCGAGCAAGGAAGGATGAAAAAACAATTCGCGATTGAAGTAAAAAATACCTGTGTGCAACAAATTTAAAGTATAAATACAACGTTAACTAGCTGTCGTGGCCGTCACGAAACTTTCTTCTATATCTATCTTATGAATTCCGGTTACAAAATAAAATACGTACTCGCCCGAGTAATTGGAGACAGCTACAATTTCCCAATTATCGTAATAACCCTGCAAATGCAGAATCAATGAGCGAAATTGGAAATCATTGCAAAAGCCTTGTTTAGATAAATTGCAAACATTTTATTTGATAGTAAAAAGAAATTGGCAACAGTTAAAAATTTCAAATCATTGAAAATTTTCAGCTGTTTTGATAATTAAATAGCGTGAAAGCGATTTTTTAATGAATTAATTTTTCGCATTGTTGACTAAGCGCAAAAATCACCCCACCCTCCCCCTGGGGCGATTGGCGCCAAAATTTAATCGATGCTTGCTTCCATATTGGGTTAGTGTTATTCCAAATTTCATTCAAATCGCAGCAATATTTCCCGAGATACAGTAGGTGCAATGACAAAATAAGTACTTTTGATTGATCCACCCCCCTTTGAGATATTGACACACAAATTAAATCAGCACCTGTACTCAATAGGGTCTACCTATGGACCAATTTTCGTTTGATTCCGCCGGTTACTTCCTGAGATATAGCAGTCACCCCGGCGCAGAACACGTGCGATTGCTCCACCCCCCTTGGAGATATTGACAAACAAATTGAATCAGCACCTGTACTCAGTAGGGTCTACCTATGGACCAATTTTCGTTTGATTCCGCCGGTTACTTCCTGAGATATAGCACTCACTCCCGCGCAAAACACGTGCGATTGCTCCACCCCTATTGGAGGAATTCGCTAAACAAAGTCAGGTGCACCAGTTCACATGGTGGTACATATGTGCAAAAATTTTTGTTCGATTTCATGCAGTAGTTTTTGCTCTAGCGCGGCCACAAAAACTGGTCACACACATACAGACTCACACACAGACACACACACACACAGACAGACATTTTCCAAAAATGGTCGAAATGGACTCAGCGCACCTCAAAACGTGCAAATCCGTCAAAATTCGACATTCGAAAATTTTCACGAAACCAATACTTTCTTCTATATATTAGATATAGAAGAAAGTAAAAAAGGACAAATACGGAGCGATACTGCAGAAACGTGTTTCGGCGTTACAAGGAACGTCTTTCTCAATGCAAAAAAGAAATTGTGAGCTTATGGATGCACAGACATCCGACTGTGCATCCATCTTCGGATGTCTGTGCATCCATAATTGCTCAAAAAAAAAAAAAAAGGAGCATCGTAATTGCTCAAAAAAAAAAAAAAAAAAAAACTGCAGCCGTAGAGAAGGGCGCTCACCTGTTTGTCGGGGTCCTTCATGAAGAGTTCTACCGCAGATGATATTTCATCTTCCTTCGTCACCTTCACGTCTGACAGCTCTTCGATGCGCGCCAACGTCAGGGGCTGGGCGGGGAAATTAAATAATTAAATTTTAGTTTAAAATAACTAAAAACTGCACTTTTAGAGTAAAACAAAATCTTTTATTTTATGGTACTCTGATTTTCAACACTATTGAATATCCGCTAAGGGCCGAATTCAAGTGAAACACCATTGCAATCGCTTCGAGGAGATCGCAAATTGCAATCGCTACTGGAAGTCGAATTACGTTAGAATCGCATCTCATAGCGATTGTAACATATCCAAATTTGGGAATTTGCCATTGCATTGGTGAGTTACGATCGTCCGCGTTTCACTTGAATTCCTGCCTTAGTTTACATGCACTTATAATAAATAATAGTATTAAATATATTACTTTTATATTCGCTAAGAAGGTGACTTTCATCCTTAATTCAGAGTTACCTATACAAGCAACTAAAACACTGAAGCCCGAACTCCACATGAGCAGAAAACCGAAAGCGTACACAGAAACGGAATTTCTGTTTCAGTTGAGTTTCCGCTGAACAGGTACTGATAACAGGTACCTATTTTATCCAATTAGTACAAACTTACATTGCAAAGTTATCTCATTTGATTTGATACATAGGTTTTATATTTTAAATGCTACACCAGTCTTAAGCGATCAATGTAATAATAATTGCAGTATTTTGCTCAGACTTTCTATATACATCACTAACGTTAAGCAAGCTAGCTCTCATAATTTTGCCATTTTTAGACAGTGAAAATATGTATCACATCAAAAGTGTCACGCCTCAAAAGAGGCGGCACATCTCCTCAAACATTACGAAACTATACTCAAAAAGAAAAACAACATTTATGACTAAAAGCCTCTCTCCGGCTAAAAATTTCGACAATCTGCACCATGACTTTCTAAAAGCCTCTATCAAATTAAGGAACACATAAAGTAAATGACTAGATATGGGCATGCTTACAAGATTTTTTTTTTAAATTTAGATACAAATGTTGCAATTTCAGTTCATGGAAAAACAAATTCTAACGGTGTTAGTACTTAAAAATTACAGTTTTATAAATCAGCGTAAATAAATCACAAATTTTAGGTAGAAAGCAAATAGCTCTTCCTAGGCTACAATGGAACCTCTTCCTCAGTGCAAAAAGCTCAGCACACAACATGAAAGCTGTGAGAGAACTCTCACAGCTTTAATGTTTTTAGAGCTGGGAGGAGGGGGGAAAGCTACTTCATTGATATTTTAGGGGAGTTAGAGGCCCCTCTTTGAACGGTCTTGGTTCTGGACATAAATGTAATCATGATACGGCTAAACAAATGTAGAATTTAGAGCTTCAGAATACTTATTACTTCTCCAAGCATTTATGTCACACCCGGCAGGATGACCAAGTTCCTAGAGTTCATACAATACTTACAACACTTTTTAATATTTTAGCACAACGCTGGGACAAATGAGATTAAAGTCAAACTAATAGATACCAAGAAAAGGGCTAACGCTCTGCAAGTCAAAAACAGTCTTCACTCAAAAATTTCGAGAAAATTTTCCAGTTTCCAAAGCGCAAATTAATAACTAAAATATGCATGGGTGGGAATGTGAAACTGGCAATCTCTACGCCTGTTAAAAATAGGTGTTGAAAATGAAAAAAGAAACACACACAAAAACTAGCTGTCGTGGCCGTCACGAAACTTTCTTCTATATCTATCTTATGAATTCTGGTTACAAAATAAAATACTCGCCAGAATAGTTGGAAACAGCACCAATTTCCCAATTATCGTAATAACCCTGCAAATGCAGAATCAATGAGCGAAATGGGAAATCATTACAAAAGCCTTGTTTAGATTAATTGCAAACATTTTATTTGTTAGTCAAAAGAAATTGGCAACAGTTAAAAATTTCAAATCATTGAAAGTTTTCAGCTGTTTTGATAATTAAATAGCGTGAAAGCGATTTTTTAATGAATTAATTTTTCGCATTGTTGACTAAGCGCAAAAATCACCCCACCCTCCCCCTGGGGCGATTGGCGCCAAAATTTATTCGATGCTTGTTTCCATATTGGGTTAGTGTTATTCCAAATTTCATTCAAATCGCAGCAATATTTCCCGAGATACAGTAGGTGCAATGACAAAATAAGCACTTTTGATTGCTCCACCCCCCTTTGAGATATTGACACACAAATTGAATCAGCACCTGTACTCAATAGGGTCTACCTATGGACCAATTTTCGTTTGATTCTGCCGGTTACTTTCTAAGATATAGCAGTCACCCCCGTGCAGAACACGTGCGATTGCTCCACCCCCCCTTCGAGATATTGACGAACAAATCGAATCAACACCTGTACTCAGTAGGGTCTACCTATGGACCAATTTTCGTTTGATTCCGCCGGTAACTTCCTGAGATATAGCAGTCACCCCCGCGCAGAACACGTGCGATTGCTCCACCCCCCTTCGAGATATTGACAAACAAATTGAATCAGCTCCTGTACTCAGTAGGGTCTATCTACAAACCAATTTTCGTTTGATTCCGCCGATTACTTCTTGAGATATAGCAATCACCCCCGCGCAGAACACGTGCGATTGCTCCACCCCCCTTCAAGATATTGACAAACAAATTGAATCAGCACCTGTACTCAGTAGGGTCTACCTATGGACCAATTTTCGTTTGATTCCGCCTTTTACTTCCTGAGATATAGCAATCGCCCCCGCGCAGAGCACGTGCGATTGCTCCACCCCCCTTGGAGGAATTCGCTAAACAAAGTCAGGTGCACCAGTTCACATGGTGGTACATATGTGCAAAAATTTTTGATCGATTTCATGCAGTAGTTTTTGCTCTAGCGCGGCCACAAAAACTGGTCACACACATACAGACTCACACACAGACAGACAGACACACAGACAGACACACAGACAGACATTTTCCAAAAATGGTCGAAATGGACTCAGCGCACCTCAAAACGTGCAAATCCGTCAAAATTCGACATTCGAAAATTTTCACGAAACCAATACTTTCTTCTATATATTAGATATAGAAGAAAGTAAAAAGATCAAATGTTATAAAAATGAATAAAAAAAAAAGAAGAAAAAAATGAGGACCGCAAAGTGAAAATAGGATGGTTTTCTCCCTAATACAGGGGCCAGACATTCTCTGCCCATGTACAGTAACGAAACACTTCCCTCTCTTTCCCTCTCCACCGCTTTGATTGGAGACAAAGGGAAATCTTGGGCACGAGGAGAAAGTGCCCTCTAGGCAGAAATTACAAGGGGTGTAATCACTTACCGATCTTCTAAATCCAGCCATTGCGATTGGTTAAAAGCGGAGGTGCGCCTTGAGCCGCCGTGGGCCAAGGCGAGATGGCCCACGTTCGTTCTCAAAGATGTGCGAAGCGCTAAAATTGATGGAATTTGAAAGTTTTCTTTTGCTGTTTTTGCGATGTTCGGGGGGGGGGCGCTAAAGGTTGAAGATATGTTTTGTGCCCTATGTTTTTTTTTTCGAACTGAAATGCAAAATGATACATTTTAACTATGTATTTTTTTTTCTTACAATTTTTCTGGGTTTTTTTTTCTTACAATTTTTCTGGGTGGGCCCGGCCCATAGTGAGGAGCCGCCCCTGACCTCTAACGAGTCATGTAATAATGGACCAGAGTTGAAACACGTAGCAACCGAAAGAGCATGGTGAGACATTTTTTTAGTGCCGAAAATTCTTTGCCTTCGTGTCTCTGCTTTCAAAACATATTGTCTTAAAGTCTGACGAAATGTTAGAAAAGCAACGCTAAATTTTAAGACTCGGCGGGAAACGGCAGGTATCGCCGTCTGAAAGATGTCTCCCCCTACTCACCGAAATTCGCCTCATTTGGCGACTTTTCCTTCAATTTCGGCAGACTTTGAGACCTCGCAATTTCGATAACGGGGACGCGAGGGGATGAAAATGGATGAGTGTTCAGAAACATTTTTACTATGTTCTTTCTGAGTGCTACTTGCTTAAGAGTTTTTTCATTGTTACATTGGCGTTGGATCCAAACAATATTCGAACTAAATAATTTGGTTGGTTAATTTTTGAATTTTAATTTAGAAATCAACCAATTGTTCATTTCCTGGACAGCTTTTTTATTTCGAAGAACTTTTAAAGCAGTATGCATTCAGTATTAAGGAGGCGTTGGATTAACTCATCATCTAACTTCGCTTTTGTTTCACTATGTTCTTGCGAAAGTATCCAAAACAATCCTTTTTTAATACGCTTTTAGTGGTTTCACACGTGGGTTTGTCTCTGAATAAAAGATAAAATTTCCGTTCTTTACAAATATAAAAGTAATGTATCTAATACTATTATTAATGCTAAAGACTAAACTATATTACATGTTGAATGAAAAAATGATCAAATAAGCTTTGTGCTTAACTATATTTGAAGTTAAAAATCAACGTAAATAAAGTACAAATTGGGTAGAAAGCACAGCAAATAGCTATTTCAAGGCTACAATGGAGCCCCTTCCTCAGAGCAGAATATACTTTTGTATTTGATGGTGTTTACTGTCGCATGTCTGAAGGTTTAGCGACCTATTTTAAGGCAGGAATTCAAGTGAAACAGGCGATCGCAAATTGCAATCGCTACTGGAAATGAATTACATTGGAACGTTTCTTGATAAAAACATCGTGACGTCAGCGTGACGTTTGCATGACGTTTGCCTATGAAAAACGAGCTAGATAAAACGTCACAGCCTACTTGGCGAATAAGAGGAGACTAACTGACTAATCACTGACTGCTTGTGAGCTCTTATTGGCTCCACCCGTAGTGACGTCAGTGCCAAGTTAAGTTGATGATAATGTAATTCACTTCCAGTAGCGAGGTAAAACTTTTTTTTTTTTGAAACCATAAAGTTTCCGTTTTATGTTCGTTATGTTGACGATTATTTTGTTTTGCTTGACCAAAACCAAGTTAATGAGGAGCTTTTACTTTCCACTCTTAATCCTATCGGTCCTTGCATTAACCATTGAAATGGAAACGGAAAGTTCTCTTTTACTCTCGAACGTTTTGATTACTAAAAGTAATAACGAATTTATGACTTCGGTGTATCGAAAACCTTTTGCCTCCTCACAACCGTTCTTCTCATCCTCCAAACCAAAAGTTGGCCTCATTTAAGGTTTTTGTGTTTCGTGCTTTGGATATCTGTTCTTCATCCAGTTCTTTGAAAACTGAGCTCTCTTATTTAAAAGCTGTGGCTTTTGATCGGGGTTACTCGCTAAAGATTATTGATTCTATGTATAATAGGCTAAATAAGCCTTCTCATTCTAGCAAGGTTTCCGATTTTAAGGTTGGTTACACCATTGTTTTGTCAAAAATAAGTCATCTAGTTGCAAAGATTTTGTAAAAGTTTGGTTTCGATATTTCTTTCTCTCCTGTAAATAAAATCAAGTTTACAAACCTGAAACATCCCATTGATTGCCATAGCAACTGGGGTATTTATAACATCTCTTGCAAGTGCGGACTTAGCTACGTCGATCACACTAAGCGGGCACTTAAGCACCGTCTGAAAGAGCACGAGAATTATGTTAAACATAAAGAACTTTCACGTTCTTCCATTGCTCAGCATTGTTAGACTTCTGGTCACTGCTCTGATTTTTCTTCGGCTAGAATTATTTGTAAGTTTTCGTCAGTTTATGACCTCGATTTTTGGGAAGCTTACTATATTCGGAAAAATTCCCATTCTCTGGTCAATGATTTTTCCAGTGCTCCATTTTCCCCTGACATCTGGAGGCAATTTTTAGAATCGAGTCTTCTGGTGCTTTCTCCCGCGCTTTTCCTTTCCTCCTACTTTTCTTTGCTGTCTTCCCCATTGCTTTGCTCTCCGGGGCGAATTTGCTGCTCGCTGATTGGTCGGTGTTGTCCGCTCCTGTCGTGAGTTCATGCCCATTTGGTATAAATACCGGTGTCCACGTGCTTCCCGCTCAGTTCTCTCACAGTTTTCATGTTATTTGCTGAACTTTTTGCACTGAGGAAGGGGCTCAATTGTAGCCTTGAAACAGTTATTTTCTGTACTTTCTACCCAATTTGTGCTTTATTTATATTGATTTTTAACTTCAAATATATTATATTACATGTTGACGTATTTATTATAAGTGCATGTAAACTTAGCGGGTATTCAATCGTTTTGAAAATCTTCTTTTTAGTTCGATTAATTCTAAAAGCGTGTTTTTTAGCTTTTTGAACTATATTTAGGATTATTAATACGCTTTTATTAGTTTCACATGTTGGTTTGTTTGTTTGAGTGTATGTATGTAACTCTGAATAAAAGATAAAATATACGTTCTTAACCAAGATAAAAGTAATATACTTAATACTAGAGCCGCTATATAGACAGGTCGACGCATCAAGATTAAGTTTCACCACTTAGGATCCAATTTCTTAACCTTTACTTTCAAATTTTCATTTTTGCGGAGTAGGGTTACCAGAAAAAAGTTTTGGCACATTGCTAAGCTTTGCCAAATCCACGTGCCGCTAATCATTGCTCACAGTGAATAAAATTACCAAAACGCGATTACTGGCCAGAAAAGACAACCACTCAAACTCACAAACACGCTCTGGATCCAAAATGGTGAAACTTAATCTTGATGCGCCGGCTCGTATATATAGGGGCCTTACTTAATACTATTGTTAATACTAAAGGCTAAACTATATTACATGTGGATGTATTTTAAGTGTTTCAGTTGTTTGTATGTAACTCTGAATAAAAATTAAAATTTACGTTCTTTGCAAATCTAAAAAGGAATATACTTAATACTATTATTAATACTAAAGGCTAAACTATATTACGTGTTGATCTATTATAAGTGCATGTTAGTTTAATTAACTCTAAAAGAGTATTTTTTAGTTATTTTAAGCTGTAATTTAACTATTTGACCCAATTACAATTATTTTGTTATTTTCATTAAAAGTTATAGGAACTGTAAGGAAAAAATAAATGTTTCCAGACTACTAGCCTTTCTTCAATAATTAGTTTTTTGAGACATTCAAAAAAAGAAAAAAGATAGAAAGAAGGAAAGGAGAAGAAAAGCGGCAACTTACACTGGTGTTCCTGAGGCAGGCGATCTGTCCGATTCCGAACCGGGGGCTCACCAGTACTGCAATCTCCGGATTCGAATCCTGGAAAAACAAACAAGATATACTTCAAAATAAATGCCGACCGTGCCCATGCTGGTAAATCTAAGGCCCCTATATACTATACTACCCTAAAATATTGCATGTGGGTAAAATATGCTATACAGAACAAGCACAGATGGAAGGGAGGGGCGATGGGAGCGACCGCCCCTCACTTTGTGAATTTGCACCGGCAATGTTTTTGGGAATTGAAGTCCTAAAACGGAAGTGTAGTCCACTTTTGATGACGTTTGGGAAGAGGATAAAGTTAAGAGACTTTCCTCTGGTAATGATTCGAAACCAAAAAGAAATATATATATATATATATATATATATATATATATATATATATATATATATATATATATATATATATATATATATATATATATATATATATATATATATATATATATATATTGACGACCTTCGACGACGTTAGGGAATGTTCGAAACATTCGCTCGGAATTTCAATGACTTCGAGGTTCGAAAAAGGCAATTTTAGAATACCTTTTAGTAACGGAAAAGACCTGAAAAAGACGGATTCACACCTGAGGTGGCCTCCTCAGGTGTGCATCCGTTATGTACGAGGGTTGTTTTTTTTTTTTTTTCAACCTCCGGTAGGCTATAAAAAATAAACGGATTCAAATACAAAAAGTATTTTATTATCAAAAATAAGGTACAGTGCTCTACAATGCTCTAAATAATCACCTTGGCGATTGAAGCATTTGTTATATCTGTGAACAAGCTTTATAATAGATTCCTCGCATAATGTTGCCGCCAATGATTGGAAATGAGTTGTGACGATGTCTTTGGGTTCCACGCCACTTTGGAAGCACGATGACTTTCCATACAAGTCGGGAACCCAAGCAGGGGTCTCCAAGTCCCTGCTTCAGTTCAGGGAACAGATGAAAGTCACTTGGTGCTCGGCCGGAACTTTATGGTGGGTGTTCAAAAATGTCCCATTGAAATTGCTGGAGGAACCGTTGGGTTACACGAACGCCATGATGACGGGCGTTGCCAAGCCCCCCCTGCTTTGGGGCATGGCAATGCCCGTCACCCCTGAAAATCACTGTGCTTCCAAAGTGGCGTGGAATCCAAAGACACCGTCGCAACTCACTTCCAATCATTGGCGGCAACATTCTACGAGGAGGGTATTAAACAGCTTGTTCACAGATATAACAAATGCTTCAATCGTCAAGGGGATTATGTAGATAATTGCAGAGCATTGTACCTTACTTTTGGTAATAAAACTTTTTTTTTGTTTGAATACATTTATTTTTTATAGCCTATCGAAGGTTGAAAAAAAAAAAACAACTCTCGTAATAATAGGTAAGTAAAGAAATGGGTCATGAAAAATATCTGGATTCGCCCTCGACATAGAATAACAATGACTGGAGGCAGGCTTCGTACCCGCATGTTGGTGTTGAAGCACTTGCTGCCGTAGCTGGGCATCTCGGAGACGACCTTGAGGTAGTGGAGCTTGGCCTGCAGGGGCGTGGGGTGGCGCTGCCCCGGGGCGCACAGCCCCTGAAGCCCCTGCTTCAGGTACTGCCCCAGCAGCTTCCTCAATTCCTTGCGCCGCATAGTCTCCAGCAGGGACACTGGAACGAACCTGTCTAATCCGCATTCCCTCCTGCGAAACAGAAAACATTCATTTTCAAATTTAATTTTACTTCTCCATATACCAAAATTGAATGTGTTCACCCATACTGCCGTGCTAAGTACAAAAGTCGTACCAGCACTTTTTAACGAAATTGAGTTATCGCCACCTGGTGACTCTTTGCGGCGTATTTTACCTGCATACAAAATTCCCCAAAACTCATCGGATTTCGCTCGGCCGATCATCGAACTCCTCGTAAACTGATCCCGTAACGCACGACGGCATCGTTCCGATCAGTATCCGAGCACGGTTTTCGATGAGATACTTTTCATCGGAAAGCGATATCCTTCCGATCAACTTTCCCAATGAAAATAAGCCGAGCATCCGAGCATCGGATTTTGCTGCTCGGATTCTGTTTGGCCGATGAGACATATTGGAGCAATTCCCGATGAGAACTCATCGAATCCGATCATCGGCCGATGAGAATTTCATCGGATTTCGATGAATGGCCGATCATCGACAGATGACATTATGCTGCTAGGGCTATATGGTCACTTGAGAACGGAGAATATTTTAAAAGAAATTCTGAAAAAGTTTCATCTGAACCAAATACATGGTGGCGCAAAACTTTAACTCAGTTTGAGCTGGACTGCAGTTACCACGGCAGTATAAGAATTGTTTGTAAAATTTTCCCTACGCCATCCCATCATTTGTTAAATGTAGCATTGTGGAATACGTACAAAAGGGTGGCTTATTTAGAAGACAAAATAGACATACTTTAGGGTACTCGAAAGCGTTAAAATAGCTATTTTTGACAACATTTTTTAATAAATTTATTGAATTAACCATTTTCCAAAACTAAACTGGTTCCTTTTTTGTTTCCACCTTCATTGGAAGCAGAGACATCGGATAGTGCAATGCGTATGCTTACAATCTGCGGTAAAAATACTGAAAGCGTAAACTTCAATTGCACTTTGCCCAAAATGAGTTATTGCGTCAAATTTGCTCAATTTCTCAAATACAGTGAACTCTCACTTATACGTCGCCTCATTTATGCGCTTTTTTCACTTGTACGACGATTTTAAATGGTCCCAGCACTTTCCAAAGCAAAACAATGATAGTATCATTCGTTTATGCGTCGCTCTAAAGATAAATAGTTCACTTATGCGCCGAATTTTCCCTAAAATGTAAAAACATTAATTCATTTTCTTTTTTAATTTTGGGGTAACGGTTAAAAGTTGCTTAATTGAAACAACTTTAAACACACAAAAAATTAGAATTATAGGTTAATTTTTTTATTGTCTCATCCGCATCTAATCGTGGAAATTTTTACGCATTTTGGTACTATTCTGTATAATTGCTTACTGCTTGTATATAATTCACAATCAAGGCATACTAGGGTTTGGCGCATTGCCAAAAAAGTGAAACACCCCTCATTTCTTCCCTAGAAACAAATAGAAGTGATCGGTCTATCACGTGACTTGGGTGTGACAGTACTGTAGTAAGCTCAAGCGTATTAAAAGTGCAATCCGCAGGTTCAACTGAAACTTCAAACACCAGTCCAATCGGTTATCTGCTTACTTCATTTCAATGAGGTGTCATTACGAAATCTATTTGAGTCTACAGACGGCAAGTCAACTGACCCTACATCTCACACGAGCGATATTGGACGAAAACTCAAAGGATGCGAAAACCTTCCAATTGTTGTTTTTATTAGTATTGAATGCGAGCTGCCAAACACCACTCTCAGTCCGGATCAGAAATAGCTGTTAGATATGTGCACCACATAAGTTCTGGCGGTTGTTATTCTGATCTAGCTAACCTGGAACGTTGAACTCGTCCCAATGGTAAACAACTGCCAATCGGACGGTGAGGTTATACATCTATATCTACATCAGACCCATTAAATGAGTTGCTAACTTAGGTTGTGTTCATTCTAAGAGTCTGCGCACCTTCATAGTTTCGAATTGAAATTCTTTATTCTAAAAAGGACGGAGCTAGACACCTGTGGCATTTCATCAGCTCATTTCGGTATGCCTTAGAAGCATCGTGACGTAATCGAACCAGTTATTTCTCGCAACGTGTTCAATTTAACCGAAGCAATTTGGGAGAGCAATATCAATTTCGATGCGATCAGAAACGAGTTCCGCCTTTTGTAACAAGTTGAATTCTAGTTAGAACCATAGAACATATTTACAGGTAAACACATATCAAAAAAGGATTAAATTCGACATCGACAATCCAAGTTAACAATTCGAAAGAATCCGATTTCAACAGCTACTCGAAGTTCGGCACGACATCCACAGTTCAAAGAACCACACATCTATAAGAACCCCGCTGTTACCCAGACAACCACAAAAAAAAAAAAAAAAAAAAAAAAACTAGGACACAAGGATAATTAATAAAGGTACTATAAATTTTCCAAGTATAATTCTTTGGAAAACTGTTGATCCAAGGCTTCACTAGATAGCGTTTTATACAGGCTGTTTCATTTGATCAAAATCCTTGGGATAAAAACGGTGGTCTTTGTCCAGCGACATCTAGCGAATTTTACGGTAACCATCATTATATACAAATCAGATAATAAAAGACAAAATTAAAAGTTAATTTGTTGGCGACAATTTTACAATTTGGCATTCAATTCTATTTTAGTATATTTAAACGTTATTTAATAGCTTGTTTTATTTGTTGGTTTATTCTGCATTTTAACGGCTTATTTTAATTAGTTAGCGAATTATTTTTCATTTTAATTGATTCTAATTATTAATTAACTATGAAACGACACTGGCACCGCAGAGCGATAAATGGCGAAATCTATTCGCTAAGCGAGCCAATACTACCAACGGGTTGCCATAGAACTTTTTAAAATTCAGTCCACAGTTCGCCATGATAGTTGGTCGTCGCAATATTGTAGTTTTGTTTATTTTTTTCGTACTTGTATTGCTCTTTAGTACCAAGCTATTATATATGCTCATTTCGTTGTTACTAAAAAAATTAATATGTTTTGTTGTCAATCGTCTTTCCGTTGTACACCATCGCTTCATTACGGTACATTTCATTCTGGGGCATCAAAATGAAAAAATGAAATGTCTCGACGAATAGATTCGCCATTTATCGCTCTGATGCGTCAACGCCATCAAAATGAACATCTGAACTTTTGCGTAGCAATTAAGATCGTGTGAGCAACAATAATGAAACAAAATAGTAAATTAGAACAATATTATTTCATTGCTACATTTTTTATTTATCGTCGGTGAATTTAAGCGTATATTTTATTAATGCAGAGATGTCAAAATTGAACGCCATTGCTATATGTTAATAATTCGAAGAAAGTAAACAGATGAATGAATGTTGTATGACTGAATCATGAGTTGTGACCAACTTTACCTGAAAGGGGAATTTAGTTCCCCTAAAAAGCAATACTAATAAGGCCTTCGGCATCAATTCACTCTGTACTCCACTTCAGTTAACTATATCAATATTTTTTTAATCCTAAAAGATCACTTTTTACAGCAGAAACAATATGCTAATAAATGTAAACAAACATTTGGGTGGTCCTTGTTCAGCGCTCTCTAGCGGGCAAATCTTTACCATTGATGTTCTGAGTAATGATACAGCCTGTATAAAACGCTATCTAGTGAAGCCTTGGTTGATCAAATAAATATGAAGTAAGACATGATTTTAATAGTGAAAGAAGAGTAACATATTCAACTGCATTACTATTATATTATCTTAGTACTATTTTCAGTATTCTTTTTTATTATCATTACAGACTCTTAACTCATTGTTATAGTGTCATTGAATAAAAATCATTAGGATCATTTATAAATATTAATGAAATTCATAAGATTGCAATAAGGTCATTACTTAAAAGTGATTGTAACAAAACAAAGCGAAATATTGGTAAATTTTAATTTAAAATAAAATTTAAAAAATCAGACAATTTTTTAAAAAAAATTAATTTCGTATAAAAGTTCTGTTTTGATATCGATTGCATTTTTATTAAAAATATTTCATACAAAGTCACTATTTCCTGAAGTAAATATTTTAAAAGGATAATTTTTAAAGATGTAATTAAAAGAAATTACCAAGTTTTTGATTCCTCAATCCTTTCTGAAAAAATAATGACTTTGTATTTAAATTTAAAAAAAAAATGCAATTTATATTCAAATACAGGCTTAGTACACAAATAATACGAATCAATTTATAAATCAAAATAACATAATTATTGAAAAAAATCATTAGGATCATTAATAGATGTAAATGAAATGTATAAAACTGGAATAAGGTCATTATTGAATAACAGTTATAATTTATCAAAAAAAGTCTGAATAATAGATTGTATTTTTAAAATATTAATTACAAAGTCACTATTTTTATGAAGTAAATGTGTTAAAAGGAGAAAAATTCAAAGATATATAATAATTTAAAAAATTCTAAGTTTTTCATTTCTCAATTTGTTTTGTAAATTTAATAACTTTGTATTTACATGTTTAAAAGATGCAATTTATATTTTCACTGCTAAGTACACACACAAGGATATTCTAGACGTCTTTAAGCTATCCAAATAGCCATAACCCTTGGATATCTAACAGATGTAATCTACATCTGACACACATCTCATAGATATCCATCCTTAATCCATAATATCTGAGGGATATCCAGTGCATATCCAACAGATATCGCGATATCTAAACCTCTCTGAGACGTACCATGGATGCAACCTTTCTAACCTTTGGTGGATATTGTGGAGATTTGTAGATATCCCATGGATATCTAGTGGATTTTACAATATCTACTTTCAATAGACAGTGGATATCTAGTAGATGGCTTTTGGCTATGGTATGTTGTCTGGGTAACAACAACGCCCTCTTTTTCGAAAACACTGTGCTGCCAATATCTCTTGGAAATTTCTTGAGTGCTCGTGACACAACGCTTACTTTGTGTTTGCGGCTCTAGAAAACCTTTTTTTTAACCAAGTGACAGATACCACATTAGAACTTTTGCAGCTCGGCGGACTATCGAAGCCAGGAAAATGAGCCCAGTGGGAAACTGCGTCCTCAAATTCATTCTCGGACCATTACACGAAAACGCGGCTGTTTTTTCTCGCACGTGATGCTAATTATTTCATTGAACGTAGCAATTTTAAAAGCAAAAGTGAATCCAGAAATACTCCCAGGGCGATTGTTTTTTTTTTTCTACCTGCCCCTTTTTTACCACATGTACTGGTTAACACATCCTTAGTACAAATGTTTAGGTCTTCAATTTCAAAAAAAATCCGAATCAGTACCCCAGATCCCAACCACTTCTCATGGTATCATTGAAGATCATCTAAAATTGTTTTTTTAGAACTTCAAAGTCGAAAAACTGCTGGAGAAAATACCATCAAGGGAGGGGCGATCGCCCAACAAACATCGAGTGAACAAAGTTTTTTGCCGAAGAAATTCCACGCCGGTTAGTGATTTCTTAGGCAACCAATTATCGCTCACAATCCCCTAAAATCACCATATTTTAATGAACATCACGTGCGGGAAAAGATGGCGGCTTTTTTCGTGGAATGGCCCTACTCCTGCTGCTAACTTTGGAGCTACAGACTATGTAGACCTTATTTAGTGGCTAGTTGGAAAGGTGACATCGCCTCCAGTCTCAAAACTTCTGAAGATGATACAGGACGGTATCTCAATGGACTGCTGGGACTTTTTTGAATTTCCTTCCCACTTGAGCGAATTGTGAAACGAGTCACTGAACTTTCCAGGTTGGGTCTCAGAACAGAAGAGGCTTTGTAAGGGCCCTGCTCCACATTGACGTAAAGTAGAAAAATAAGGCAGAAACGTAAAATGGATGAAATAGTGTTCCTATGGAAAGTACCCGGACTTTCGGTTTCTGCCTACGGTTTCGGTAGCGTTTTCCGCTGATGTGGAACAAGGTCCTAAGAGTTACACTAGAATCCAGAAAACACATGCCAACATTTGAAACCAAAACTGATTACAAGTAGTCATATTTTGGTATTTGCATGTTTGAAAGGTAAAAGAGAAATTATGGACTGATATATATTAAAATGGGGTAAGTGTGATTTAAAGCAAATTAAAGTTTAGTAATTCCCATTGTGCAAGTAGTAAACAGACAGAAAAGTACCAAACTGCGACAAAATTTCCAACAAAACGAAAAAAAAAACAATGAAGTTTACGAATGGTGTAAAATGAACGACCTCAGAAGCAACTTAAGGTGTCAACAACTCGGCTCGATGTGAGTTAGCACACAATGACGACTATTGAGAATCCGGTATCGGGGCCGCCTTCAGAGCGAAAGCACCCCGCCTACGGCGACATATACTCACTCGACGGTCTTGAGGGTGAGCTTGTTGGGCGTGGTCCCGCTGCTCATGAAGTGTTGCTGGATGTGCAGCGCCGCCAGGCGCAGTGCCAGCTCGTACTTGAGCTCCGGAGCGAAGCGCTCCTGCACCACGTCGTTGCAGCACTGGAATAATAATCAAAATATAGTTTTAAAAAACTTCAAAATACACTTTTAAATATAGTTTAGCCTTTAGTGTTTTTTTTTTTTTTTGTCGTGTCTATGACTTAGCCGAACTAAGGCAGGAATTCAAGTGAAACACCATTGCAATCGCTACTGGAAGTGAATTACATTATCATCAACTTAACTTGGCACTGACGTCACTACGGGTGGAGCCAATAAGAGCTCACAAGCAGTTAGCGATCTCCTCTTATTCGCCAAGTAGGCTGTGACGTTTTATCTAGCTCGTTTTTCATAGGCAAACGTCACGCAAACGTCACGCTGACGTCATGATGTTTTTATCAAGAAACGTTCTAATGTAATTCATTTCCAGTAGCGATTGTAATTTGCGATCGCCTGTTTCACTTGAATTCCTGCCTAAATAACTCCATGGATCCTTATATCTGCTTTTGCGATTTGTTGGATGTTATCGTCATAAAGGTCTACAAGTGACTGCAATACACCAATTTCTCTCAGGTTCACACTTGTTGCTGGACACTCAAAGATATGGCGAGGTGTAAGCTGTGTATCTGAGCAATTTAGTGTTAATAATAGTGTTAAATGTATTACTGTTTTACATTTGCAAAGAACGTGAATTTTATCTTTTATTCAAAGTTACATACACAAACAACTGAAACACTTATAATACATCAACATGTAATAATATAATTTAGCCTTTAGCATTAATAATAGTGTTAAATGTATTACTTTTTTATATTTGTAAAGAACGTGAATTTTATCTTTTATTTAGAGTTACATACATCCATACAGACAAACCCACGCGTAAAACTAATAAAAGCGTGTTAAAAACGTCACGCATCAGTCAACACCACTCTCATTCTCATCGAAGAAGAATCATCTTGAGCGCATAAGAAAATTCGCCCAACTCCAACTCCCACGTCAACCTCAACTTCTACTCTCCAGTCATTCGTGCGCTATGCTATTTCTGGCAGGTGGTTGAATGAAAAGTTTCGGGTGAATCGGGAGTGGAGTTGAGCGAATTTCCCCGTGTGGGATACCACCCATTGAGGAGGTGTCACATAAATTATGTCATAAAATGTAACCTAAAAAGTCAAAATATAATGACCTAAATTGGGTATAGGAAATAAACTGTGACCGAGACTTTTTTCGAGTGCTAAGCATGGTTCACTAAAGACAGCATCTTCACTTCTAGAACAAACTACCTTCTTAGAGGTGTTTCAACAATCGAACATTTAGCTTTGCTAGTTAACACCTAAAATAAACTAAACATATTGGTGCTAGCCCATGGGGGGGGGGGGGCGTACTGTGCCCTACTGTGTCCCATCTTAGTTTGCATGACCGAGGGTTCTGGGTTGCAGGGGTGTTGCCGGTATGGATATCAGCCAAACGCGAAACCACAGGGTTTAGTTCCCAAGCACGCTTGTTACTAATATAGCTGAATCTTCGTCGAGCACCGAACTTCATCGTTTTGCGCGTTGACCCCTTTTTCGTGGTTGTCTTTTTTTTAGTGCATCTTTACCTTGTAAATTTTTTTTCATATATGAATCTATGCTTTGAATAATTGGAAATCCGATTGGACTGTATTATACTTAAGTCCAGAATAAGGACGAAACAGCAGTCTCGAGATGTCAATACCGAGCTGTGGGTGTATTTGCTTCAGTTCTGCCTTAGCCCCGGCTGATGGGCGGTAACTCATTGCATACTGGTTATACTGCTGTGATTTAACGCTCTAAAAGCTAGTGTACATGAAATATGTGTGTTTTCAATAATGATGTACTAAAGCTAGTTGACGAAAATCACGTTTTTTAGAGGGAAATTTCAAACATTTAACTGCAAACCATGTTTTTAGCAAATTATTTCCAATTTTGGAAGTTCCTATCTTTCTGCGGTATCTAACGAAGAGATTAGCGCTAAAAGTTCTTGAGAATAAAAAAGTGAATACTTGCTAGCGTTGAGGAAACGTAGGTTTTTGCAAAAAAAAAAAATACTTTACAAAAAAAAAAAATCTCAAAAAAATATTTTTTTAACAAATACAAATTGTCAAAATGCGTTACTTATGTCATATTAAATAATCAGTTTCGGTTTCAGAAAGATGTAATGAATATTGAAGAACAAAATATTTAGGGTGTTCGTCCAAAGACCTTTTTGGATCGCCTATCTAATCTTCTAAACATGCATTAAGGTTCTCTGGCTACAACAAGTTGCCGTCTTCCCCTAGGCTGAATCCCCTAGAAATAGTCATAAAGTGAAAATTTGCACTCCCAGATATCTTCAAGAAGAAACTGATGAGATGCAATGAACAAAATGATACCTCTCAATTCGCCCAAAAAAAAGGAAAGGATCTATAAAATTAAACAATAAAAAAACCCTACTAAAGAATTAAGAGGACAAATTGAAAGCCCTTAGAAAAGCTTAAAACTATAAAATTAATTAAAAGTATTTTATTAGTTAAAAAAATAGAAACTGGTAACTGATAAACATTTAATAAATTAAAGAGTTTGCTTTCCTTGTCTGCCAACAATGAGAACGGTTCCGATCGCGTGAATAAAGGCTAAGCTGCATTTGCTAAAAAAAGCAATAACTCGCGTTCTATAGAGCACGGAAGATCCAATTGCATCGTATCAGACGCAGAAAAATTTTCTCTTTCATTTGGTGCTATTTTTTTGAGTTTTGAAGTATGTTTTCACTACTAAAAACCCGAAAAAAACCTTTCAAAGGTTTTTAATTAATATCTTCGTTAATTAATACCATTCGAAGAGGCAACCTAGCTAAGAACACCCTCGATCAACTCCCCTTTCGAACAAAAATTTTTTTTTTAAAAATCGGTTCATTCGTTTAGGCTGCAGAGGGCCACAGACAGATACACATAAACGTTAAACACATGACCCCCCTTCCTTTGTAGGTCGAGGGTTAAAAATTGAAACATTAAAATACAATTTCCATTTACCGTAACTAGCGTTTATTTATTCAAAAGTGCTCCTTAGTCTAGTATCTCGCTCACAGGAGAGTTATTAACAAACAAAACGATTGTTTTAAAACTGTCTGGAAGAGGTTGAATTCGAATGCGTGGTTGGTCAACCACGTCCTGCATGCTTTGTTGGCCCCAATCGCAATTTCACAACATGGTTCGCATACTTTTTAAAAGTCGCGTCATTTCAGCTGAGTCACTAGTGATAAACACTTTGCGAAAATGTGTCTGTCACTCTTTCTTTCAATTTCTATAAACTCCAGTTTCGGCTCCTAGTTAAGATATGACGCAAAAAAAAGTAGCGAAATAGAAAAATATAGATTTTGCTTCTAGGTGCTATGGTTAGGCACTGTAAGCTGGTTTTTTTTTTTTATGTCTGATATATCGTCAAACATTTACCTTGAAAATTGGCTAGAATTTTGCAAGAGTCACCAAAATGAAATCGTTTTGAACGCAGCGCTCTTTTAACCCATTAATGCCTAGCGTCCTTTTTCAGGGACGGTCCAAAAAGGGTCTGAATTTCCCCCAAATGAGCCTTTTAACCAAATAATAGTGTTCAATGAGTACCTTGGTATTGTTTCAATTCGTTATTAACAGATTGCTGCACATAACCGTTGTAAAGCGTATTCTGTAGCAGTTTTAATCTGATCTTTATCAAAAATCACATTGTTCACAATCTCAAGAGCAAAAAGCTAAGTTTTCAAAGTGATTCCCAGCTTCCCAGTTTATGTTCATTGCTGATTTTATTTCCTCTTATAAAATGTCTTTTTAAATATTATACAGTAGGCAGAAAAAAAATTTAGTTAAAAAAGTATGTACCCTCTGTGATCTATCGTAACTTTTAACGGACGATTTTTCTTTCCTTAATAAAAAAATTATTTTTTACATAATATTTTTTAAAATTATTTTTCCTGTCCATTAAACACTGTTTGTAACCAGTATACAAAATATCTTTGGAAAAAAAAAATCAGGCATTAATGGGTTAAGGAGCTATTACACTTAAGGAGGTATCACGCTTAGAAAAATCCGTTCAATGCAACTCTCCACTTAACCACAACGTTCATTTTTTCTTCAACTATCTGCAAGAAATGGCTCAGTACACGGATGTTAAGTTAACTGGAGACGAGATGTTGCGGTGGAATGGGGAGTTGGATCAAAACGCATTGGCATCAGCTACCGGTTTGTTTTCACATAAATGGTTTCCGCCTCCGCCTCGGTTACTGACCAACCAAGACTGATGAGTCCTAATGCGGCAGTCTCCAAATGGCATAACCGAGGTGGCGGCGCAACGAAGGGAAAAGGAGAAAACGAGCATGTGGGGGACTGCATCAGTACCTGCACGTAGAGGTACTCGAAGGCGACCGGGTCCTTCTGCAGGAGGTCGTAGGCGTCCCGAGGCATGAAGGTCACGCGGAACACGCAGCGAAGGTGGTGGGCCCCCGGCCTCGAGGCGATCTGAAACAACACAGGTAAAGTTAGTAAAACAGTGTGTGTGTATATATATATATATATATATATATATATATATATTGTATTTTACAATATATGTTGTATTTTATGTTGAATAATAAGGGTTTTTTGACGATGCAGTAAAAATTCAGTACATTTAAATTCTTACTTAAAGGGTCATGTGTCGCTAAGAAACATTTTAAAACAGTTTTAAGGGTGCTTACAAATGTCTAAAATAGTTAGATATGTCTATTTTAAAAAAAACGTTCTCCCACAACGTGAAATTTTGAGTTTCGCGAGCGGCTTTGGAACGTAAGTAGCATCTCAACAGTCACGTGCTACTCAACCTCAACCTATTTGGATGTAAACCCCTCTACTTTTATTTAATATTTGATCAAAAGCTAATCTGGAATAAAAATATATTTTAGTAAAAGCAGGATTTTATGCATGTAGATTCATTTCAATAAAAATGTGTATGATAAAAAAAATGTAGCATGTCTCAGTGACGTGTAAAATATGTAATTTAACCATTATGTGCATTCTATGATCCATGAAATCCATTCTGAACTCAACGGATCAGCAGGGTACCCGGGGGTGGGTGATGCAAAGGGACAGAGGTACCCCACAAGATTTCGCTCTATTTTTACGGACATTGGCACCACGTTCTGAAAAATGGCGAAATCTGAAAAGGAAGAAAGGGTGCAAAATAGATAGTTAGAAAAGAGGGCTCGATTTCAAACTTTAGGTCACTTTCATGAAAATGTGCCTTATTTTTTGATTAAATAATAGTAAAAAAGAAAAGCCTGGTGGAAACCATCAAATATTGCTGCATTATTCTTTCCACAATTTAAAGTGAAAAGTAACACATTTTTTTAGCCTACTTTCCCGTTAAAAATAAAAGAAAGACGAAAAAAGTATTAAAAGTAGCTTAATGCATCGAAAAAATATCGCCAAGTCCAAAAAATATCGCCAAGTTAAAAAAAATATCGCCAAGTCCAAAAAATATCGCCAAGTTAAAAAAATAAAGAGGTAAAATGAATATCGAAAAATTAAAAATTTGAAAGTAGGGTATTGAGATGGGGAATTTGTGTGTCGGTCTGTCGGTCTGTCTGTCCCCCCCTAATAACTTTTGAATGAACATTCCGATTTGGACAAACTTTTTTTTGTTGGAAAGATCTCGGCGAGTACAGCTCATTCCCATATTTGATTTTTTGATTTGAACAATTTTTGGTTCAACTTTGAGCCGTTCAAATAACCGGTCCCGCGATACTAACTTTTTAATGAACAGTCCGATTTGAACAAACTTTTTTTTGTTGGAAAGAACTTTTCAAGGATACTTCATTCCCGTATTTACATTTCCGATTTGAACAATTTTTCGTTCAACATTGAACCGCTCAAGCAAGCTGTCACCCCTAATAACTTTTGAGTAAACAGTCCGAAAAAAAATGACTGACTGTGCAGACGATTTTTTGTTTATTTATTCATTTGTTTTATTGAATTTATTATTATTATTATTATTATTTTTGGCAGACGATTTTTTTTGTAACAAAAATGTTTCATTCACTAGGGCATTTTATTCTTTATTTATATTTAACAACTGGCAACGGATTAAAAGTGAAATTCGAGACATTTCATCAACGGACGAGTTTTTTTTTCTTTTTTATCTTTTTTTTTTCTTTCTTTGATAAAATGTGTTTTAATGTACTTTGTACTTTTAATTTTTTTTTTGAAAACAATTGAGGAATTTTTCTACGGAAGAACTGTAACAGTTACATTCTTTAAAAGGTGCGACAAAACTTTATTTATTCATTTATTTACTTTTTATGTGTCTATTTCATCTGATGAGAGAGGTATATTTTGCTTTTAGAAATCAGCTTCAAGTGCTAAAAAGGTATGTTTGACATAATTTTTAGTCTTAGATAATCAAGAGAATAATGATCAGATGCTAGAATGCCGATGTCGATGTACGGGAAAGTAGGCTCGTTTAGTTCTTGACAGAACTTCTTGTTTATTCTTGACATCGCGAAAGAAAAGCTACGGGGCTGCCAAGCGTCTAAAATTTTTTTTACAAAAAATGCACAGGCAAAAATACATTTTTTGTAAAAAAAAAAAAAAAAAATTTAAGCATTTCGCCTCAAAGGACTCAACTGTTATGTCAAGACAAAGAATAGAGTATGACATTGGCAAAAAAAATATTTCAATATATTTTTGGCAGAGGAAGTTATGACCGTTTGAATATCGGTAAAATATGACATTTTTCATATTTTGGATTTACGCAACTAACAGCACGTTGAACTTTCCTCGGTTGTTTATACATTATTTTAAAGTGCTTACACTGGCCTTTCAAACGACACTACTTTTACCGTGCCGACTGAAATGTGCAAGCTGTTTTTGGACCTCAAAAATGCTGAAAAACGTCAAAAATGCCTTGTTTTGAGGGCCTTCACTGACCTTACGGCTACAACTTGCCACAAATTTAACATTCATTTTGTAAAGTTTGAACCTTCTGTATTCCATATACAAAAAGAAAATTGGAGTTCAACAGTTCCTGGTAAGAGTTTTGGCTCACAGCAACTTCCATGTCTTGAAAATCCGCTTAATTTTTGATGCCGCACCTTCACCTTAAGGGACCTATTAAAACTAAACAACTCAACTTTAGAACAAAACATTCTGGATTTGGTCTTTCAATAAAATAATAGGGGTCTCAGTGGCCGAGCGGTCCAAGGCGTGTAGCTGATAGCTCTGAGACGGTGGGTTCGACGCCCACCCCCGCTCCGGATGTACTTTCCTTCCTTTGTAATTTAACTCTTTCATACTTTGTCTGTACAATATATATGTAATAAAAATCATGTGTAATGGAGGCAAGACACTAGATTGTAGTCCTCATCAAAAAACCTGGGCATATAGCCCCAAACGAAACAATAAGATAATAAGCATTTGGTAAATTTACGGAAAAAATCTGAGATGTCATGAATCACCTCATAATGCTAGGCGTGACAGTTTCTCAGATTCTTGCTCTTAATAGCTTGTTTTGCATGGATATTGTTGAATATTTTACTGTGCGACATGTTGTGAGTCTACATTTTACTCATTGTGATGACTATATCGGTAGCAACTTGATGCATGCCTTTAACCTGTTAACTGGGTATGACGAAATATTTCGTCATACATAAAAGCCTACAGCAATGGGCATGATGAAATTTTTCGTCATGGAAATTAATCGTAATATATTGAACGCATCACGTTCTACGTTGTTCTTATCTATTAAATCTTAGAGTGGTTATATACATGCCATCCTATTGTCGATGCGTCATGAATTTTCATGTTCTTGTAATCTGTAACTTGAGCGCTATTAACGGGAAAACGGGCGCTGCATGATCTATACTTCGAACTACCACAATTTGGATTCATTTTAGTCTGCATTTCAGTATCTTACACGTTAGTAATAACTTTCTGATTTGAATATTCTTATTGTGAATTTCTGTGTTTTATATATTTTTATTAGTAATACATTTATGACTTAAGTACTTTTTGGTTACTATTTGAGGTATGATATTACTTACTGAGGTGTGATTTATTATTTGAGGTATGATATTACTTATCGCTGCGAAAAAAAGTCCCCATTGTGAAACGAGTTGAGCAATAGCTAATTCCCCGGTTAACAGGTTAAGGACGAACATAGTCTTTGAATGATTGTGCAGAAGATGAGTTTTGTCTCCAAGTTATGCCGCTGATGAAAGTGGCCGGAGATGAAATTCAAAAAGGAGAGTCGTCGACATTCGAGATATAGAAGGTTTTCAGGGAAAATCATTCGCAATAAACATGAGAAAAAAATTATTAAATGTATACTGTAAAATCAGGGAAATTGAAAAATTTCGACATAGAGAGGTTTTCGAGTTAAGCGGGTTCAAGATAAACAGGTTCGACTGTACTATACTACAATGCAACCTTTCTTGGCAAAAACATCGTGACGTTTGCGTGACATTAGCCTATGAAAAACGAGCTAGATAAAACGTCACAGCCTATTTGGCGAATGAGAGGAGATCGCTGACTGCTTGTAAGCTCTTATTGACTCCGCCCGTAGTGACGTCACTGCCAAGTTAAGTTGCATTCTAGTATAGCAATGAGTATTTCATCGAATTCGTGGCCAGTGTGAATGTTAATTCTCAAACTATCTCCATTATTTTATTTTTAATTTTTGTGATTCCATATAAAACACGGCGTCTGCTCCGCTAGAGATGGCATCTTCTCTCACCTTGGCGAGCGTGGCGTTGGCGTCGAGCACCGTGAGTCGGTTCTTGCGGGTGATCTTGACGTGCTCGGTGGCCAGGCCAAAGTGGTCGCGGCACTGGACGGACAGCTTCTCGAACAGAGAGTTCAGCACGTCCTGTACAGGAGAGAGAGACAGTATACAGTACGCGTCAGTGAGTGAAACAGTCAACTCTACTCACCTGCTTCGGAAGGAACAAATCCGGGGAATTTGTTCGAAAAATGATCGTACATGAGGAAGGAATAGTGTATTTTGTGATACAACTAGCGTTGAAATATTATGTTTCATCTTTGGCAGTTATTTTGTTCTTTCAAAAAAAAAATTTCACCTCGAAAATCATGGGGCAAAGTGAAAAATAAAATATTTTTGTAATGAAACATTTTCTGTTGGACGATTAACAGTCATTTTCGTCAAATGAATGCGAAAATAAACGAAAAAAAATTAACTATTAATGAAAAATAAACGGATAAGTAAATAAATGAATCAATTAGGCCGACTTGGTGGAGTGGTGGTAGAGCGTCGGCTTTCCGCGCCGATAACGCGGGTTCGATCCTAGAGTTGGCCAGTCGGGGGATTTTCGAGATGCGGAAATCCTCGGCGCCCATGTCGTATGATTATGCGGCATGTAAAAGACCCCTTGGGGTATTCGTTTGGCTTTGAGTATCCCTAGGCAAAATTAAATCCTAGTGCTCTTTCGTATCAAAAAGAGCCAGGTGCCTCCATCTGGCGGCAACTGGGTGTCAAAATTTCCTTGATAATGTTATTCCGCCGATTCCGGTGCTATGTGAAAGAATGGATGCTTAATTGGGGGATCGTACTAGGTCTGCAAAAGGTTGTGCCTCTACTGCAGCCCCATTTGAACGAAAAAAAATTAATTAATTAATGCGTAGAAAAAAAATAAACGAGTGAGTAAAATAGAGAATGAATGAGAAAATGTGTTACTGAATAAGTAAACAGTAAATAACTAAGTAAAAGAATGCAAATAAATTAATAAATGAAGAAATACGTACGTGATTTATTAAATAAATGTATAAGTAAACGAAATGAACTATTCCACTGTGCCCTTCCCACTTCGCCCCGCGTGCACTTGACAATTTCCGTTGAACATTTAAAATCAAAAAATGCCTAATCTATATATATAAAAGAAAGTCGTGTTTGTTACACTATTTATAACTCAAGAACAGCTGTACCGATATGGCTAAAAATTTGTAGGTAGGTAGCTTAGAGCCAGGAGAAGGACATAGGCTATAATTTATGTGTGTCAGTTCTATAAATAGAAAAAATATCTTACTGACTAGGCCTTTTTACTAAGCCTTTTTTGGCAACTCCATGGCTGACCGACATAAAGCACACGTTCTGGCAGCTTCCGGAGAGCAGTAAACAGGTTGTAAGTTAGCGCTGCATTGAGTGTTATTTGACTTTTTTGTGAAGTCTATATATACAAAGGAAAATCGTGTTAGTTACACTATTTATAACTCAAGAACGGCTGTACCGATATGGCTACAGAAACAGTAATGAATGATTAATGTTGGTTCTTTATTTTTTTTTTATTTATTTATTATTATTATTATTATTATTATTTTTTTTTTTGTATTTTCTAATTAAAAAAAACTTAATAAATTCAAAAATTTGCTTATTTATTGCCTTAAAGGCGGAACAGAGATCCCGACTAGCCCATGGATGTTATTTCATTCTCTCTGTGCGGTAAAATCTGTCCTGTGTTTGTCAGGAGGCAAAGCGCATAGTACACAGTCCTCATGTATGTTGAAGCTGATGGCTTCTGAAAAAAAAAAAGGCGGAACAGAGTTCGCCGGGTCAGCTAGTTTTTACTAAATAAGGACTGCAACGGATATCAGTGGATCTCAGTTAATAATTTAAATGATAGTTACAAAAATTTTGTCATTTTAATATAACAAGAAATATTTTCAAAAAACCACGAATATTACAATAAAGGTATAAAATTTTGAAAATGGCTTGATTTTTTTTTTTTTTTTTTTTGATCTTTGGAGCTACTTTTTTTTTGACAAAAATCAGCCATATGTATAGGAACTTAGTTAAAATATTGCTAGAAAGGTGGCGCTGCAAACTGTGAAACTATTTTAGCATTTCACTTTGCCCCTCAATCCCTTATGTTACAGCCCGTACCTACCACTGATGTTTTCTACCCATTGACCAGGGCCCGGAGCACAACTTGTAGTCATTACTGCATTTGTCACAAAGAGTGAGTACTAATGAAGATGTTACTACGCTGCCTTGCTAAGCACAAAAGTCGTACTTGCACTTTCTAACAAAATTGAATTATCGCCACCAGGTGACTCTTTGGGACGTATTTCACCTAAATACAAAATTACAGGGTCATTTAAGAAAGGGAAATATTAAAAAAAAATTCTGAGAAAGTTTCATCTGAATCAAATACATGTTGGCGCAAAACTTTAACCTTTTAACTGTCATGCCCGAGATAATCTCGGGCACAGCACTGGTGTTCGAAAATGTCACGCCCGAGTATTACTCGGGTTTTTTTTTTTTTTTTTTGAGTGCATCGTATTGTGATACCCGAATATATATCGGGAGACGTTTATTTCGGCTTCATCTCTTTGTCAAACCCGACTGTTTCTTGGGTTTGTGCTTGGAAAAGTGTTTCCAGTTATACCACACAAGACTGAATTGCTGAAAGGTATTCACTTTTATTTACCGTAAATCAGGGTTACTTGGACCCTAGCGGGTTACTTGAGCCCACTACAATAAAATGATAAAATCTAGGTTTGGTACCTACTAGTTGAAGACTTGCACGTAGTTCCTCGTTTCTCCACTAGGTAGAAGCCCTCTGCAGTCTCTAACGCTAGTACCAAACCCAAATTTTATCATTTTACTGTGGGCTCAAGTAGCCCTCTTGTGGGTCCAAGTAACACTGATTTACGGTATTTATGGTTTTTTTATTTATTTATTTTTTAGAAAACAATTATTTTTTTTTCATTTTTAGAAAATAATGCTCCACTATAGAAGCGAACTTTACAACTGCCATGTTGAGTGGCAGCCGCCTCAAGCAAATATGCAGTGGCTACAAAACTTTAAATATTTTACCCATGTGCTTCAAAATATCAATTTTTAACCTCTAAGTATGTACTAAGTTTGTACTAAACATTTGATTTTTTGCAATAAAAAAATTGACAATTTGTGCACCCAAATCATCAAAATAACTTGACAGTTAAAGGGTTAAAGAGTATAAGATCTCAGATTGAGCTCGAGTGCAGAAACAACTTTTGCGCTTAGCGCGGCAGTATGGTGAAACATCTTTTTTGTTCACAATTTTCCTTCTGACAAAGTTTTAAGAACGAGAAAGCGAAAATACAACTAAAATTCCGAGAAAGCAACAATACACGCTATGAAACAAATATGATCGAAAGTACATTTACGTGTTGTTGATGAAAAAAAAAAGTCGTGCGGCTTACCTGGACGGTGGTGGTACTGTCGTACTTGAAAGATTTGGTCTGGCCGTTCTCCAGAAACACCTTGAGCACGTTGGGTAGGAAAGGGACGTACGAGTCCATGGGCGTCGGCTGCAACACAAGATTATGCACCTTTTTCAGTACTTTGAAAATGAAGCATCACATCGGAGTAGTGTTCCATTTTAATAAAAATGCATCACAAAACAGCCCGAAAACAAATGTTGGGACTCTTGCTTTGTTGCATCAGTTTAACCCATTAATGCCTAGCGTCCCTTTTTATGGACAGTCCAAAAAAGGGTCTGAATTTCCCAAAATGAACATTTCAACTCAATAATAGTGTTCAATGAGTACCTTGGTATTGTTTCAATTCGTTATTAACAGATTGCAGCCCATAACCATTGCAAAGTGTGTTCTGTAGCCGTTTTTATATGATATTTATCAAAAATGACATCGTTCACAATCTCAAGAAAAAGAGCTAAGTTTTCAAAGTGATTCCCAGCTTCCCAGTTTATGTTCATTGCTGATTTTATTTCTTCTTATAAAATATCTTTTTAACTATTATATCGTAGGCAGAAAAAAATTGAGTAAAACAGGTATGTACCCTCTAGGGTCTATCGTAACTTTTGAAGGACGATTTTTCGTTCCTTAATAAAACAATTATTTTTTACATAGTATTTTTTTTTTTTTTTGTTATTTTTCCTGTCCATTAAACACCGTTTGTAACCAGTATACAAAATATCTTTGGAAAAAAATGTCATGCATTAATGGGTTAATGAAGGACATGGACCCTAACATTTTCTTCAACAGTATTTGTGCAGAACGATTTCTTGGTTCCGTCATCTTGCAAGATGGGTCCGTTACGGGGGCAATATTTAAATATTTTTCCGGAAAATCTTCAAAATGTAACTGCGTTATCGAAAAGTGAAAACTACGTTCTTCATAAAGTTCGTGAAATGAAACAAGCATTTAATATATTTAATGTCTTAGTGAACGAGCTGATAGGTAGTATTTCGAAGGAAATAACTAATGTCATTGAAGTACTTTTCAAGAACAAAAGTACAACCTTATGAAGTTGTTGTCTTTCTGAAATTCGAATAGAGTGGAATTGAAAACACCGACACGTAAATTCAAATTTAAAAAAAAGTATACATTTTAGCAATGAATGATGAAATACTTCCTTACGGGTTAACCAAAGAGTGCGGAGGAAGCTCCTGAACTTACTTTGTTTATTTTATTTAATTAATTTCTGTAACTTATTTATTTATTTATTTTACTTATTAATTTCTTTTATTTATTTATTTATTTCTTATTTATTTATTTATTTTTGTTTGTATTTTGTTGTTATTCTTGGTCTGAATTCTAAAGAGTTGGTTTCGTATTCGTTTGCAATTTCGATATCCACTAGCTTATTATTAATGTTCTTTGTCAATATTATTACTATTTTGTTTTCAAATACTCATCGCCCCTATAGAAGAAAATTCGCCCCTTTGCACGCGATCTATCTGGCAAGCCGTAAAAGTTCTTTCTCTGCCAGCACAGTACCAATGGTGGGAAAACAACTTGGCCCCTGCACTACGTTCTTGTTTTTCCCAGGGCTGCGGTCACCGACTCCGACTCTTCAGCCCGTATTATGGAATACGGATCAAAAGTTGCAACTTTAACTGCAATTATAAAGAACATAGCGCAGCGTTGTATCGCCCATTCGGATTTTTTGCGGCTTCCCTTAGTCTCTCGAAAAATCATATATATTTATTTTTTTTAACAATTTTTGTTTCACATTTAACATCACGGAGAAAGTATTTCCTTTTTCTAATCAATAAACAAACCTGGTATCATTCCCATACATCTAAATTAATTGCAATCTAAGCAGCAACATTTGATCCGTATTTCATGATCAAATAATAGAAATATTTCTTTATTTATTCTTTTTTTTTTTTGTTTCATTTTAGAAGAACAACTATTGGACTTTTTTTTTCAAGCAAATCAGTCGAACATGATGGTGGTGCGCATTTCATTGCTTTATACACTCACTAAGTCATTCATTTTTATGACCTCTGTTAGATCGCGTTTTAGGATATATCGCGCTTTTTGTTCTCTCCGATATAACGGGAGTTGACTGTCATATACTCGAAAGCTCGAAAGTTCTGTGTTGCAATGTTTAATTTTGTGTACGATCTTATCAATAATTTTTTTAAAGCAATGATAACAGCTTCAGTTGCGGACTCCGATTTTCTGTTATGCAAACTACTTCTATCGACTTTTCTCCACCTCAGGTCACCTACTTTTTATTACCCGGCGTTGCCCGGGTAACCTCTCATTTTTCTGCATCATACAATATTTGTGCCAATGTTCCAAAGTAATCAGAGCATGAACTATAATTGTTTTTAACTTATTTCACGTTAAAATGAAATAGGTGAGCCTTAAATTGATAATTCATTGTTAATTGTTATCTTTGTTGGAAAATACTCCTTTTTAAATGTGTTAAATTTTATCAATTTGTATGCTTAAAGGCTTATCTCTATTTCTCTATCTATTCAAAATTGGCAGAAAATGTCCATTTTGACACAAAAATTTGAATTTTGAGCTCTTGGTATTCTTTATAAACTTCAAAACCCCGCCTATTTGAATTCTAGTGCATTGAGGAACCTCTGTGCCGAGTTTGATGAAAATCTGACGAAAACTGTGGATTTGTATAAGGAACAAACATACATGTAAACAAACAAGCATGAATCCATTTATATATATATAGATATTATATATATAGATATATATGGCATTGGTGTGGGGGGAGGGCGTGACTCAAATCTATGTTCAATAGGGGAGCAGCACCTGAAAGCTTGAGAGCCCCTGCTAATGCCCCCTGTGCACGTATAGTGTGTCCCCCCACTTACCGTGGAAAAGTTTAATTTTAGAAATCTGCTTGTCTTCGATTTTAAGCTGGCCACGCCCCTGTGTTTAGCCCCATTTTTAGTGGTTCGAATTTCAGTTTAAGCTTCTGGAATATTGAATTAAAACTCCGCATAAAAATATTTATAATGGTTTCTATCAGTTTACGGAAATCTAATTGCATTTTAAAATGATTTGAAACCATCTTTTCCAACTGATTTCCATTTTTACTTTCTTTAAGTACCTTCTGAAAAGTAAAATTGTGAGAAAAAAATCATCAGTACGAAGACTTAAGCACACACCAAGTTCTTTTATCAGATCTCAAGCAATAAAAAAAATATTAATAAAAAAAATAAAATAAAATGACAAACACATAACGATTTCAATAAACGCAGTCGATTAAATCAACGATCGTGGCCACAGAATCGAAATTTTGCTATCGAATATTCAATTGGACGTTTGAATGGTTGACCTCATTCTGTCGTTGAAGCAGTCATATCGATATTATTTTCATAGAGTTTAATAAGAGCGAAGAATACAGGGTGTCCACTCCAATCGTGGACCAATAGCTAATTTCTAAACCGTTAGAGATAAGCATATAGTTTATTTAGGAAACAATCTCCAAATTATGAAAGGAATTTTGGGTCTATTCAATGTTTTTCAAAAAATCAAATTTTGAAAGAGTTACGAAATTTAAATTTTTATACAGCCCCCCAGTCCTATCATTCATATTTAGTAAAACATTCTTGACACTGTAACGTTTAAAACTAAAAAAAAATCACTTTTCTACCACAAAAATTGACCGAGTTATGACGTTTTGAAAAATCAAGATTTTGAAGGATTTCGCATACGGTCCCTTAAGCGATCTCTCGAGGACGTCATGAAACAATGCAAAATCTTGATTTTTCAAAACGTCATAACTCGGTCAATTTTTGTGGTAGAAGAGTGATTTTTTTTTAGTTTTAAACGTTACAGTGTCAAGAATGTTTTACTAAATATGATTGATAGGACTAGGGGGCTGTATAAAAATTTAAATTTCGTAACTCTTTCAAAATTTGATTTTTTGAAAAACATTGAATAGACCCAAAATTCCTTTCATAATTTTGAGATTTTTTCCTAAATAAACTATATGCTTATCTCTAACGGTTTAGAAATTAGCTATTGGTCCACGATTGGAGTGGACACCCTGTATAAAGCAAATAAGAGCGAAGAATATAAAGCAAAAGAATCGCTTTAGAATACTGGATTTTGTGAAATGAAATCGAAATAGAGAAGTAAATGTCGCCGCAGAATTTTTCCCAGCAAAGTACATCAATTTAAATTCAAAACAAAAATGTTATTATTATAATATTTTTATTTAACTATCTATTCGTGAAATGTTGGGGGACCGGTAAAAATGTGCCACCAGAGTTGCACTGGTAAGTCAACTAAAGATTTCATTAGATAATAATAATAAATAAGTAAATAAATAAATAGAACAATAAGATTCTACTCTTGTTTTTTGCTGTTTAAATGCTGCTGAAAAAAGGACTTTTCTAAATTGTAAATTTATCCAGCTCTTGCATTAGCAGTGGTTTAATTTTTAATTTCTTGCACATCGGAAGTTTTTACACTGAAAAAAAAAATTATTTCATGGAGAAAGAAAAAAAAACATTATTCGTACCAATAATAATAACATATTCAGTATCATCTAAACTGCATTTCTTGAAAAATATTAGCATGTTTATTTTCTAAGCTATTCAAGATAAATCGATTTTGCCACGCTTAAGCAGAAAAAGTTCTACCCCTTTGATGCATGTTTTTCCAATCAGAAACAGAAAACAAAAAGTTTTGTGGTAAAAATTCGATAAAATAAATGAATAAATCATGCAGCATGAATTAAAATGTTTACATTTCCAAAACCATTCAAACACGTGTTTCGGGGCCACAGAACCCCTTTAAAGAATCAGTCATCTTACATTGATAAGTTGAAAGTTACAGCTCCAAATACCAAACAGCTCGTCACGGCATTCAAAGACATCAAATTCACCCTCATTTGGGATCGTCAGCCTGAAATAACTTAACAGAGCTGGAACCAGTGGACTTCTCATGGAAGCTGAGATTAGCTTCATACTGGTAGCTAAACTTAAATTTAGCTTTATTACATTAAGTTTAGCTATCAGTGTAAAGGAAATTTTGGAATCCGCGAGAAATTGACTGCCTCCATCTCTGTTATCGCTAGGCCGAGCCGTATTTCAGGCTGACGATTCGCGAACAGGGTGAAACTGCAGTTGGGGGATCATTGGCCTACTCAGTAGGGCGCTGGACTCGTAGTTGGAGGGTAGCGGGCTCGAAGCTCGTCGATCGGAGATCCTCCGCGTACGCTGATGGTGGCTGGCGAACGTTATGTCTGTGATGTTCAAACCAATAACTCTAGAGGTGGAGCGCGGATCAGGTATTCTGCCGTGCTAAGTACAAAAGTCGTCTCTGCACTTTTTGACAAAATTGAGTTTTCGCAAACAGGTGGCTGTTTGTGACGTATTTTACTCAATTACAAAACGATACGGTCATTTGATAACGGGAAATATTTTTTAAAAAATTCTGAAAAAGTTTCATCAGAATGAAATACACGGTGGTGCAAAACTCTAAAGAGCTATATCTCAGTTTGGGCTCAACTGGCAGATATCACATTTGCGCTTAGCACGGCAGTATTGCTCCGGTCCTGGTCTGCATCAAAAAAAGCGGAGTTTCTCCCCATACCACTGGCTTAACTACAAAGATCCGAAAGAGTAGGTGGGAGTATTGTGTATTCTCTGGATGCCGTAGCGAGCTGCTTGGTATTTGAAACAACAGAAATGAACAAAGTAGGGACTGACCGAGTAGAGCGGCGAGCCGTTGATGACCACGCCCTCCGAGAAGCGCACCCGGGGCGGGTTGTCCTTCAGCTTGGCCTTCTTGGCGGCCGTCAGGAGGGCAGACTTGCGAGTCGTCTGCGAAAAAAAGAACACATTCTGTAGACAGTGCATTACACGCATAGGCGGACTTACGAGGGTGCCAGGGGAGGCCCGCACCCCCAACATTTTGTGTAATTAAAAAAAGAAGAAGAAGCGTATTCCATCTGGAAACAGTTTGGAAGGGGGTGAAAATTTTTGATCTTGCAAAGGCATTTACATCTGCTAGGTTGAGTGGAATTCTGGCCTTTTTAGCCAAAGAATCAGCAATTTCGTTAAACTCCAGGTTCACATGGGCAGGAATCCATTGTAGATAACCTTTTTTTCTGAAGACGTTGAAGTTGTTCAAGTTGAAGTTGTTTGTTTCAAATCAAAGCATATGATCAAATAACCAATCTTGACATCGACAGGAGAACAGCCACCACGCTCATCAGGCTAAGAACAAAACATCATAAAAACATGAAAACTTCTGCTGATGGGACTAAAAGTTATCAAAACTGTGGAAACTGTCTCGATGAACTCACACCACAACATGTTTTCAACTGTCCTGCAGTTACTGCAGGTCTTCACCCCTTAAACTACCCTACAGAGAAAGATTTGTACTCTTGTAATGCCATTGATATAGCTAGGGCTATTCAAGCACACCATTATTTGTAATCTCATTGAGGATACGACACCAACCAACCAACCAAACAGTTTGGAAAATAATTAATATTTTTTATAGTTAACAATTCAACTTAATTCATTTGAAAGAAAGAGCAAAGTACAACATATTATGTAGTTTAGAGGTTCTCAAAGTCCAGACTTCCACGGATCCCCTCCTGAAAATTACGAACTTTAGCCCCCCCCCCTCCAAATAAAGGCTTAATTTGAGACCTAAATTTTTTGTTTTGATCGTCCTGTTAATTCCAGGGGGGGGGGGGATCTCGGTTTGTTGCACCGGCAGAACTCACAGCCTAAACTCTTCCTATGTTTACACGATGAGTTTGTTGCTATCTTGCTGAATTTGACGCAGATTGCTTTAATTATCCATTTAAAACTGCCTTAGTTTGTGCTGCCTTAACTGGAAACAATGTCAAACTTTCTTTGCATTTTGACACGGAAGTCTATGAGTGAAATAATAGAGACGTCGCCAAGTTGGCGTCATTTGTGGAGACTTTTTTTCGCTCAAGTTTGGCGACTTTTCAGGTCATTGCAGGGATTTCTAAAACTTTCCAGTACTTTCCTATGCGAGATAATAAATAGGGCTTTCTTTGATTTCAGAGTCAGTACTCACCATTTTCGTAGCTCTGTTAGAAAAAGCTGTTAGGGCCCTGCTCCACATTGACGTAAAGCAGAAAAATAAAGCAGAAACGTTAAAATGGATGAAATAGTGTTCCTATGAAAAGTACCCGGATTTTCGGTTTCTGCCTTCGGTTTCGGTCGCGTTTTCTGCTATTGTGGAGCAGGGCCCCTTGTGCTGTGGTTTTTGTCATTGTGTTTTGATCGTATTTGGATGTAAATACGAGTGTAGCAGTGGGCTTTACACTGCCTGATGACATCTGATGGATGGTTTAGCAAGTGTACATACTTCCCAGCACTTATACGTATACTTGTAAATAAAATTGCTGTCTTTCCAAAAAGAAATTACCATTTGCCGAGACTACCTCAAGTTGACCCGGACTCGTAACAATACACAAAATCTCACCCCTCCCAAATTGAGACATCCGCTTCAATGACACTAACAACCCGAATTAGTTGGGACCACATGGGGAGTTCTTATTTTCAAATTATTCTGGTTTCTGAATAAAACCAAGAGAATACCGTTAAGGAAAATAATATGCCATTTAATTTAATAAAGTGGCTCCCCTTTTTGTGTCACGTGAGCTTAGTTTCGTGCTTAGCTGATTTTAAGCTGTAATTTTGCAAAATCCTGAGCAAATTTTTAAACACCGAGTTGATATTTGGGGGTTTTAAGTTATAGACTATTGAAATTAATCAACAGTTCGCGATTATCTGACCCATGCAGATTCCTCATTCGTGATTGCCGAAAACATAATTTGTATTAGAGGTGTCAAGGTCCAAAAAAAAAAAAAAGAAAAAATAGATTGTTATCGATGTATTTATTTATTTATTCTTGAACGAACTTCTCACGGTCTACGTAGAGGTATAATCCAACAGCATATCTTTCAACGACGCGTCAGTAGCTAACACTCGGGGCTTATCGGAACAAGCTTTCCTTGATAGAGAGTTTATTAGCGGATGCGTATCGGAACATAAACAAACAAATTCACGCAATCTTGAAAGATTTTTTTTTCTTAGGCTGGGGAATGCCGATGAATATCAAACGATCTGAAATAATCAACTGATTTACTAATGGCCATTCGATTACGCAAAATCGATCGTCATCGATGCTTTAAGATCGAGACGATTTCTAGACTTTTAGATCTTTCGACTCTGACTCCTTGGTCCCAAAATCAGTCGCACTCCAACTCCACGACTCCGACCATGACTCAGAAGGCCAGACAGAATGGTAAACTGAAAGGAAAAATGAGACTCCGACTCTTAGATTTTCAAATTTTCTACTCCCGACTCCAAAACCCCGGTAGGACGCATATGTTAACTTTTCATAAAACTACGGAACATCCAAATGAAGTCTTTACTTCACTTCACTTTTATTGCCTGCAAGGAATTCCAGTTTTTACTTATCATTGCTCACTAACCTGACATAAAATCACAAAAATATTTTGAATATCTTTAGGCATTTCAATATATTTTCCGTTAAACCACTCCCCAATAACTATTTTCTAAGAACAAAATGATTTTCTCACTTAGTGCCTTATAATCAGAGACTACTAAAAAACTAAAATGCCAGGAAACTATTTTTTGGCGTCAAGCACATTACCTCTTAGTGTTTACAGGAAAATTAATTTCACCGTGGCTTTCAAAAGACCGAGTCGCCAAGGCAATTTTTCCGCTCACCAGGACAACAGGAATGCGTCAGATCTTGCTTATGATAATCTTGTCTGGATAACATGTTATTATCTCAATATTTCTTTCCACTTTTCAAAATGTTCATTCGAACTAAACGTTCAGTTTGTAAACAATTTAATTTGGCATTTTGAGGCTCAAACAGGGGAATATAGTTGGGCTGTCCCATCTTTTCCGTGACCCATTTTTGTTACAGGTCGTAACTGTCATAAAGCGGACCTCGGATAACTTTCAATGCTTTGCTCGATATTTTGACTACTCATGTATGCTAAATGCTGAAAATCAAATTTCACATAGATGTGTGCACTAAAAAAATCAAAAAAATATTAAAGTCGAAGATATTTACATGAGACTACAAAATCGAGAAAACTCTAGTTAGTTTTACTTCGTGGTTTATTTTTTCAAACCTCCCTTAAAGCTCGTCTACTATCTCCTAGAAAGCGCGCCGCCCAACTCTTGCTTTAAATAACTCTAATTTAAGTCCCAAAAGCGTCAATTAACATTCTTTTGCTAACTTTTGCTAGTCAAGCAGAGGACGAATCCCTCGAGAATACAGCCGAAGGAGGTGTTCTTCTAAATTTCGTGGGAGTGCAGCAGCGAGCCGCAGGGGTGCAGTCCAGCAGGCCCGGTGTTAAATTAAAAATCGACCCAACAGACCTTTCGCCGCAGCGTTGCAGAAAAGACAGACTAAAGGAGACTCACGTTGTTTGTCTGTGGCTGGCAAACGAGGAGGGTGACAGTCTGCTTGCACGACCTACAACAGAGAGAGAGATACATATTAGGACTCACTGAATTGCATAGCATGAACTGGGAAGCTGGGAATAATTTTAAAAACTTAGCTTTTTGTTCCTGATATTGTGAAGGATGTCATTCTTGATAACGATCATAATAAAACGGCTACAGAACACACTTTACAATGGTCATGTGCTGCAATCTCTTAATAATGAATTGAAACAATACCAAAGTTATTATTAAACTCTATTATTTTGGTTGAAATGTTCATTTTTAGAAAACTCTGACACTTTTTGGACCATCCCTAAAAAGAGGCGCTAGGCATTAAAGGGTTAAATCTAGAAAGGAAATATGTTCACAGTAAATAATAAATCAAATCCAAGGCACTAAGTTGTCGAAATATTGCATGCACGCGTTTTGGAGTGACAAGGAACCATTTTCTGAATTTGAAAAACTTTCCTCGTTACCCCAAACCACTTGCAATTTGCAAATCTTTCACTTTAACCCATTAATGCCTGACATTTTTTTTTCCAAAGATATTTTGTATACTGGTTACAAACAGTGTTTAATGGACGGTAAAAATAATTTAAAATATATTATGTACAAAATAATTGTTTTATTAAGGAAAGAAAAATCGTCCCTTAAAAGTGACGACAGACCCCCAAAGGGCTACATACTTGGTTTACTAAAAAAAAAAATTCTGCCTACGATATAGTATTTAAAAAGACATTTTATAAGAAAAAATAAAATCAGCCATTAACATTAACTGGGAAGCTGGGAATCACTTTGAAAACTTAGCTTTTATTGAAAACTTAGCAGACCCTTTTTTGGACCGTCCCTAAAAAGGGACGCTAGGCACTAATGGGTTAATATTCCAACCCCTTCCTATATCGGTAAATCAGAGGGTGCAACGTTTGGGAAAAGTGGTAAGAGTTTGGCGACGAATACATTAAGAGGTCGGAGACTCCAGCCACATTTAAATTTGCAGGTGGGATTGTCCTTTTCCTGAACTATGATGTGAAGAATGAGGAGTCCATTTCTTGTGGACTTCCTTGAGCGAGCTGACACTGCCGATCGGCAGGAGATATTGGGACAGAGAAGATATGTCATCCTTACGAGTGTCAACAAACACTCATCTAGGTATGTGAATGAAATAGTTTGCTCAGAAATGCATCGGAATTTGAGAGGGCAACGTAAAAGCGGGCCAGAAAAGAGGAGAATAAATTACAGTTAAAAATATTAAAAATACGCTTTAGAGGACTAAAACAAGTGCAATACATCAACCTGCAATATGGTTTAGCCTTTAGTATTAATGATAATATTAAATACTAGCTGTGGGCCCGGTGTTGCACGGGCTTTAAATTAGTGATGAAAATTTAAATAAACTACTCGCCGTCAAGGCGGTATATAATAATATATAACCGCCAAGGCAGCTCGCCTTTAAAGTAGCGAGGAAAGTTTCAGCAAACTACTCGCCGCCAAGGCGACTCGCCTTTAAAGTAGTAAGGAAAGTTAAAACAAATTACTCGCCGCCAAGACGGCTCGCATTTGAAGGAGGGAGGAAAGTTTTAGCGAAACCGGTTTCAAAAAACTACTTCCCGCTAAAGCGGCTAGCTAAAAAACTTTCCCGCATCAAAAACTCAATCGCATTATTTGCACATGCTTCCTCAAGAATAAAAACAATGTCAAGTAGCACATATTTAACACTCTCCCTAATAAACAAATACATTTTCCTCCAAAAACAAATATTTCCAAACCGCTCTCATCCTGTAACATTAATTGCAAAATTCCAAACAAAAAAGTTGTTTTAATATTTAGATCGCAGCCAAAAAAAAATCCCTGCTAAAAACATGAATTACAATTTAATTTGAAACACATTTTCAAAATGATACCAGAAAAAAAATATATAAGTCATTAAGTAGGCAGGAATTCAAGTGAAACACGGACGATCGCATTATTTGCCTTGTTGAAACGCCGTAAAATGAAATGCTTTTAAGAAACGAAATGAAGAAAAGGACACCAACAATGAATTTAAAAGATGTCGCCATAACGCAATAAAACGTTAACTAGGTGACCCGTGCGGAATTCCGCAAAAAAAAAAAAAAAAAAACCTCTAAACTTAAAATTTAATACGACAATTTTTATTGGCTTCATTTGCTCAACATCGCCATCTACTGCCGTCGTTCTGACAACTTTTCAAAGAGATCAAAGACACGTTCACTTTTACAACTACTACAAAAGTGATACCTATATTAAAATCAAATACCCAAGGCTACTACTAAACTAAATACTAACGTTATCGCAAAACTACCATAGTATTTTGAAACAATAAAAGTTACAATTAAGGTTTACCGAGCTAAGCCTTGGCTTGAAATGTCGCATTTAAAATTGATTTGAACAACAATGTAACGATTTTAACAGTTGAGCAAAAAATTTAACTTTTTCAAACTTCAATCGCTTATAAGTCGCTTAAACGTGGATTTTCGAGATTCTCGTTACGCGGCGCTAGCGGAGTACCGTTCTAAAGAACGCATTTTTTTTAATCTTTCGAATGAAATCAAAATGGAGACGATACGACAATTATTTCGCTAGATAGAGTCAATTTTGTGCCCAAAAATTGAAGTTCGAATAAAAAACGAACCGACACTTTTTAGAGGGTGGGTCTAATTTTCGTCAATAGCCCGCGGGATAAGCTTCAAAATCATAAATTGTCTTGCAATTCGATAAAGAAATGAGCGAGTTTCGACCGGGTATAGGATTCGGCTTAGGGAAATAATATATGGAGATAGTTTGATCAGGAAATAGTTATTCGAACTCAAAGTTCAAACGCTTGTAATTTTTTTTCTAGTGGAGATAAAAGCTTGTTTCTTTGACTGTAAGTCGAATCAATTCTGGGGTTAAAAATATCGCTCTATCCAATGGCGTAGAAATCAAAACTGTGGAATAATTAATTATTTTTTATTGATGGTTTTAATGAACCAAGTATTGCAAGAAATCGGGTGAAGCCTTGCAAAAGGCAAGTTTAAAAATTGAAACACTCGTGCTGTGTTTAAGTTAGAGAATCAGAACAAACTGCATAGGACGGAGAAAAATTTTTTGCTTCCAACGGTGTATAATATTAATGTGTGCAAGTAATTTTTAACCCCAGTATTCGGCGATTTATGTGAAAATTGCCTTGAATTCGAATAAAAAACGAATAGCTTATCGAATCTTTTCAAACTATAGTCTAAAGTCTTTCTGGATAAATGGACTATTCAACACAAAAAGAATTTTTCAAATCGAACCAGTAGTTCCTGAGATTAGCGCGTTCAAACAAACAAACAAACAAACTCTACAGCTTTATATTATTAGTTAAGATATTGCTCTTTTATTTGTGAAGAACGCGAATTTGATCTTTAATTCAGAGTTATATCATACATACATGCAAACAAATCCACATGCGAAACTAATAAAAACGGATTAAGAAGTGTAGGGTTACCTGATCAGTTCGATGACGCGCTCCCTTGGCGATTTCCGGACGTCCTCTCCATTGATTTGCAGGATCTGGTCACCTGGCATCAGCTTCTGCTCGTTCGGCCCGCCTGAAAGGAAGGAAGGATGCATCAAGGACTGACGGACTTGAATCCAGGACATAAGGTCAAAGCCAGAAGGTCCACGGAACTTTTGGTTTTAGTTCGAGACAAGGGATAAACTTCAAAATATGCACCTTATGTTCACCCTGCTGAGAAAACTGAACCTTCCTAATGTCCGTGAATCTTTTATCCGTCGGAACTCATGTCCCTGTTGATCTTTTTGTCCCTCGGATATTCTGTCCGCGGGCCTTTTGATTTTGGGCCTCATGTCAGGACCCCGATGACGACATTTCCCGTTTCAAAGATTATTAAAAACATTACAACTAACGACGAGCGTGGAATTCCTTCTTGTTTCAACCTTTGGAGGCTAGGAGAGACTTAACGAAATTTTCCAGGGGGGTTGGGTAGTAAAAAAATACTGCGAACCCAATCGCATGAGCGTGGTTTTATGCTTTCTGTGTTTAGTTATTTCGCTTCGTGATTTTTTTTATTATGCTGGTAAAACTTTTGTTTAATAAAAGACATTGCATAACTTAACTTACAATTTGTGTTACCATTATGAAAACATTTTTATTTGATATTTTGCATGTTTTTCATTGTTTTGGTATTTTTTTCTCTCTGTCCATACTCTATTGACAATTTTATGCTGTAGTTTGTGTGTGTGTGTGTGTGTGACTACGCTTTTTCTCGTGAAGTAGGCGAACTCAAGGCATGGGAATTGCTTTCCCTTTTTTCTGTAAAAAATCTCATCATTTGGCCCTGAACAACGTTAAAAGGTCCATTCCGATTCAAAAGCTCTGCTGAAAAGATGTTTCCCCAATAGCAGAGGTAAAGGTTCGACCAAAAGTACGATGAATAATTCAGAAAAGTCGCTGAGCGATGAATTATTGCCATCGATTCTTGTCAAGTCCAGCAACTGAACAGCCCGAACATACAAATCGTGCACGTTTGCGCTCTGTTGTGAGAATTGACTTTTTATTTTCGGATGGAAAATTCATGAAGAAAAATTCAAAGTTCCCACATAAATCAGTGGTGCTCTTACGTCGGAGCCGTCAAGTTTAAAGTCCACCAGCACAAGTAGGAATTGATGAAAACAGGGGCGCCCCGAATTGAAACTTTTGGGAGGGGGAGAATTTTCAATTTGCTGAATGAAGTTTCAATTCTACCGAATGATGAAATACAAGCATGCACAGCGCGCCTGTCGTACATGCACAACATTTAATGAGAAAAAACCATTAGGCATCTTTTAAAAAACAATTCTAAAAACTAGAAAGAACAAATAATCTCAATGTTGCAATTAACTGTCTTCAAATTGCCGAATCGCCAGAAAAATGTGCGGAATACGGCAATTATTGCGAGGTCACAGTGACCTCCCGTGACCTCACATCTGGGAGCTCCTGGATGAAAAGGAGACAGCTATAGCTCAAACCTCCCCGGCCCTGAAGACGAATACACCAACGTTAGAAACGTGAGTCAAGATTTGAGGCCAAAGAGGTAAAACGTTTTCATTTCCCGTGGATGTCTCATTGGACAGGTCAGTGAGTAGATCTCTTTTATCCGCCATCAGCCAGAGACTGCAGCGCCTCCTTTAAAACATTTGGACTGCAAAGGGCGCCGACTTGAACGGAACGGTTCGTCATCCGCGCCAATAACACGTACCCTTTTGCATTGAAGTTCGCAGAGAGGGGCAAACAATGTCAAGGTCATGGCTCCAACATATCAGAGCCACCTTGTCCAGTGGTCAGGGCAGTTTGGTGGCGAGGGTTCGAATCCTGGATAGTACTTTCACTCTCTCCTGTCCCTGTCCTTTCGCTGCTTGAATGGGTGTGCCGTGAATGGCTGCAAACCCTATAAAGCGGAGTCCTCGTAGCGTACGTGTTCAGCTGAATCAGACTTCCACCTTTAGGGTGCTTGCGGAAACGGAAGCCGTTCCTAGTCCACCTTCAATCGGGTAGCTCGTGCAGGAGTACCATCTGCAACCACAGAACCACACCGTACGATCCTGCAGTATAGTAGTTGTATACTGCAACTCCGAAATGTTGAACTCTATAACCTCGACGCTGTTTCCCTCTTTTCGGGTAGCGGGAAAGAGTTATTGCGTGGAGTTGAACTAGAATACTTTCGCAAAGCTACTTCCAAAGTCTCAATTCAGGGCCAATGGCCCTTCCCTACTACCAGAAAAGGAGGGAAACATTGTCTAGGTCGGAGGTCGACTTACTAGAGGAACACAATCATCCAGGGGCCCGAATGACTGCAATATCTTAATGGCGCAGGTGTTTATCGATTTAAAAGCACATAAAGTGCTCACATGCGCTGTGGGGCATATGTTTGCTATCATTCGCAAATCTGAAGCATAGCGGTTTAGATGAGTCACAACCTTTCCAGGAGTTGAAATAAAGAGCTTCGATTGATGAGGAACTTGCTGAATCTTCGATGGGGAAATAATCTTATCATTTAAAGTCCATCCTATTTTGGAGTGCCCGAGCAGAGATTGTTGGAGTTGTGTACAATAATGAGAACATTTAAAATTTAATAACATTTATTGCAGGACATTTACACGGATGAAACATGGTTTTAACATCAAGTGGAGAAGTAGGAAGAAGAACAAACTAAGTTCCTGCGAACACATTATATAAAAAAAAATTAATTTAGCCAATATAGATAGTTGCATTTCCGGATGATAGAGTTGCAGCCAATCCAATGAAAAGGAAGTTCGTCATACTATGACCAAAGACACGTACGTGTATAATCGGGAAATGGGTAACAAGCATACAAATTTGCATTGCAACTTTGCAAGAAGAATACCAAAAATTTGAATCAAATTTCAAAATACAGGGTATTTCGTAACAAATTGTACAAATTTTGAGGGGAGTTAGAGGGGATGATAACGAGCAAGAATCACCTAGGAACATAGATTCGGAAACGCATAGTTGACGAGCTACATTTCACAAAGTTGTCAAATTGTGTCAGAATGCGTGCTTGCTTGCCATTTGTGCTTTTAGACGTTGTTTTTCGATTTTTACCGATTTTTACTTGTGTCAGAATGGTTTGTTATTACGACGGTTGACTATTATCATTTCGGTACATTTTTTTTTTTTAGCAACAGGTAGCAAAATTTCAACAACCGCTTTAACCTTTCTTAAATATTTTATATTATGCAAAACCTTTATTGGATATTAAATTTGTGACTACAGGTTTTGTGCGTCTGTAGTACTTGAGCATCCCTTTTGCGACCTTATGTTCCCATGTGATTTGCTTCAAATTATCGTCCCCTCTAAAGGCCCGGTTTCCTAGGAGTGAAATCGTCGATCTCTGGCGAAGCGACAGACGCCGCCGCCTTCTGCGCATGCGCCTGAGCCGCAGATTGACGTCGCTTCACTCCACGCTCCAATCAAACTGGTTCTGATTCCAGCGTGCGTCGCGCCCGGCGTCGGCGACGATTCTAGGAAACCGGGCCTTAACAACCTTCAAAGTTTGTACAATTTGTTACTGAATACCCTGTATATTTCGGGGAAAGCCGACTTGACTCACCTTCCGTGACGAAGCGCACGATGACGGGCTTCTCCGAGCCGGCCACGAAGCCGAAGCCCATCTGCGGGTCGCGTAGCAGCGTCACCAGGCGGGGCGGCGGGGGCGCCCCCTCCTCCTCCCCGCCCCGCCACCGGGGCCGCTCGTAACTCGTCGTCTTGCACGTGTGGCTGCCGAAGGGAAGTTACAGATGGTTATTACTTTTGTGTTCTTTCATATTTAACTGGCTTAAAGGCAGGAATTCAAGTGAAACAGGCGATCGCAAATTGCAATCGCTACTTACATTAGAACGTTTCTTGATAAAAACATCGTGACGTCAGCGTGATGTTTGCCAATCGAAAACGAGCTAGATAAAACGTCACAGCCTACTTGGCGAATAAGGGGAGATCGCTGACTGCTGGTGAGCTCTTATTGGCTCCAGCCGTAGTGACGTCAGTGCGATTAGTATTTATAGCGATTGCAATTTATCCAAATTTGGGAATTTGCGATTGCCATGGTGAGTTGCGATCGTCCGTGTTTCACTTGAATACCTGCCTTATTCTTATTACCCGGGTGCTTATTAGATACATGATCATGAGAATATGAATGACTGTCGGCACAGCTTAAACGAATACTGTCGGTTCCAAAAAATATTATTCGATTACTCGGGGATCTTTAACCCTTTAACGGGATTTTATTTCATGTCATTTGTACTATTTACGAATATATTTTACAAATATATTTAGTAATACTAAATGTATTCAGTAAATTCTACAATCTACTAAAGGAATGGAGTATTAAAGGTGATTACTTTACATTAGGTAAAAGAGATTACCTCGAACATTTAAAATAATGGATGATATTGGTGGTAAGTATACTTACCACGGCCTTATAAAGGGTTAACGTTGCGTTTGTGGCATCGGTTCCGATTAGATTTATTCGTATAAGTGGGGTACTCGTTTATCCGTTACCCGATTAAGCGGTGACGACAGATTGTTTTTAACTGAAGGGACAAGTGTATAAAGGTGATAGGTGAGAATTTTTGAAAAACTTACTTTTTACCATGGATGAAAGTGAAAAGGTAATAATTTTTTCCTTGAAAGCTTTTTCTAGAAATTAAAAACATTGTCAGAAATCACTTTTATTCACCTGCCCCTTCAATTGTATTTGTGAGTTAACGCAATAGAACACACACTAATCTGAATTTGCGTAAATCGGCGATATTCACATGTCACATGTCATCTTTATCCACTAGCTCCTTCAACTTGTTTCATGCTAAAATGAAATAGATGAGCTTTAACCCTTTAACTGTTGAGCTATTTTGATGATTTTGGTGCAAATTGTCAAATTTTTTTATTGCAAAAATGAAATGTTTAGTACAAAATAAAATATACTTAGTGGTTAAAAATTGACATTTTGAAGCACATGGGTAGAATATTTAAAGTTTTGTAGCCACTGCATATTTGCTTGAGGCGGCTGCCACTCAACATGGCAGTTGTAAAGTTCGCTTCTAGTGGAGGATTACTTCCAAAAATGAAAAAAAAAAATATTTTCTAAAAAATAAATAAATGAAAAAAAATTAAATTTTTGTGAATACCTTTCAGTAATTCAGTCTTGTGTGGTATAACTGGGAACACTTTTCCAAGCACAAACCCGAGAAAGAGTCGGGTTTGACAAAGAGATGAAGCCAAAATAAACGTCTCCCGATATATATTCGGGTATAACAATACGATACACTCAAAAAAAAAAAAAAAAAACCGAGTAATACTCGGGCGTGACATTTTCGAACACCAGTGCTGTGTCCGAGATTATCTCGGGCATGACAGTTAAAAGGTTAAATGAATTAATTCATTGATAATCGTGATCTTTGTTGGAAAATACTCCTATTTAAATGTGTTAAAGTTTATCAATAAAGGCTTAGCTCTATTACTCTATCTATTCAAAATGGAAAAAAAATGGCCATTTCGAGACAAAACATTTGAATATCGTGCTTTTGGGATTTTTTTTCTTTTTTAATTTCAAAATATATGCCCATGTGAATTCTACTGCATCGAGGAGCCTCTGTGCCGAGTTTGATGAAAATCAGACAAAAACTGAAGTTGTATAAGGAACAAACATGCAAACATAGAAATATGCATACATCCCTTTTTACTTCCTTTTACGTAGTAAAGGAAGTATTGTGATCACGAAAAAAATTTCACTCAAATTTCGGTCTAAATTTTGACTTTGCTCACCCCTGAATGAATGTCGCGTAATTTTTTCGACCTGTCAGCACGTGCATACGTACCTAACAACATACAAACAGCCGAAAAATCAATTTCGACCACCCCCGAGTAAATTACGGCGAGTTTTCTCGTGACGTCTGTATGTACGTATGTGCGGATGTATGTGCGGGTGTATGTGCGGATGTATGTGCGTATGTGGCTCGCATAACTCAAAAACTATATGCCGTAGACACTTCTAGCTTGGTATGTAGGCTCTGAGGGGGGTCTAGTTGTGCACCTCCCCTTGTGATTGCCTTCGAATGTTCCCAAAGGGGTCTTTTACCCCTTTTTTGGGGTAAATCAATGTTGATTTCAATACAGACTCAAGTGATATGAATTGGCGCCACCACTTGGCGACATGTCGCCAAGTTTTTGGTCGCCAAGTGTTTGACGCCAACTTGGCGACATATTGCCAAGTTGGCGACAAATTTGGCGAAAAAATTAATTTTTGAATTTGGGTTCAATTTGGCGCTATTGGCGATATTTTGCAAAAAATTCACTAAATGATATTAAAATCAGCAATATTTAGAAAAATAACCATTGTAAAATATTTTTTGCATTGTTTCGTGGTAGATTAGGGGAGTAAATATTTGAATTGTTACCTTGCTCACTCCAAGCACTTTTTTTAACACTTAAGGCAACTACTAAGAAATTTACACGTAAAAGGAAATAGTGTGGGGTCCATACCAGATTTTTAATATATATAGATTTGCTATAATGCTGCCCATTTGGTGCTTTTTCCATTAGCTTGGGCTCAAAATTGTCGTAGTGACTGTACCTGTTTGTTAACGTTCCTATTGTGAATTATTTATCTTTTGTCTCCTGAAAAAACATCAACCGTATGATACCGATGTTTTAAGACATAGAAAACTTCTTTTTAGTGAGAAAGATACTTTTAGTGATAAAGATTGATTAACGGTATGACTTTTATTTATCGCATATTTTTATGAACCTTTTTTTCCTAAATATAAAACATCATTATCGAAAAACATTTCAAACGCAAAATAACGATGTTTAAAAATCATTGACCGTAAATCATCGCTAGTTATTAAAAACAAAAAAACTTTATTTAAATACGATAGCTGTTAAAGATGAATCTTTTTTATTGCTTTTTACTGAAGTGTAAAACAGACATCGAAAGAAAAAAAAACATTGAACGAGAAACGCCGATCATTAAAAGACATCGACCGTAAAACATCAAAAACGTCTTCTAACGAGACTGATAGTGTAACAGCTAAGTAACTATGTCATTTTTGGCTACATATCGTCGCCACCATGCTAAACTAACGAATGTGAAAATTGGCACTTTTCAGGAGAGCCAAAACATTGCATATAACTTATTCCCACCTGACGTGTTTGCTTATTTTCAATTTTTAAACTTTTATAGACATCTTTAGGTGTAAAACTATCGTTCGAAAGTATCATTTTAATTTTAATTATTTGTAAAATATGAACTTGAAAAACGAACTTGAAAAACGCGATTTTTCACATTCGTTAGTTTAGCATGGTGCCGACGATATCTTTATGACTTTTTTTTTTCTTCTGAAATGTAACTTCTTAATGCGTCTGCTTATGGCATATTTTCATCAAGCTTTCTTTACAGGATTATAAAACATCGACATCGAACCCAAAACATCGATGTCGGAAAAACATCGACCCTCAAACATCGATGTCGGAAAAACATCGACCCTCAAACATCGATGTCGGAAAAACATCGACCCTCAAACATCAATGGTAAAAATATCGATGTTTTAGCAAAAACATCGATGGATGTTTTAGCAAAAACATCGATGGATGTTTTAGCAAAAACATCGATGTTTCCAAAACATCAACATCAATGTCGCAGCACTCTGTACTATTGGAAGACAGCTATGGTCTTCCTTTTCTACAACGTCGAAAAACATCGTGGATCACTAGGGATCTCACCGGGACATACTAGGATGAGAAGCCCTGGTCTATAGCACAGAAAAATTTTACAGTAAATTACACCGAGCAAAATTAGCGAGAACAGTGCAAATGGACACACTGTGCGACTTACTCTGCGAACCAACTAACAAAGCATTTCCGTTCACCTGATGTGTTCCAGTCGGTATGGCTAACAGCAAACTGGGCTGCAAAATTCGAGTCCCGGGTTCGATCTCCGCTGCTCGCATCTCTTGCTGTTTTACGGGAAACTTGCGATTGTCAGCGGGTGCTTCACATTTTTGTTTTCTTTCTTTTTTTTTTCACGGTAATGGTGTACTGAATGTAAAAAAATGCGATTGCGTTATGGGTCGTTTTTAGCTTTTAAAGACATCGTTTTCGTTTAATGTTGCCATTTTGAGCTATAATTTGAATGCAGGCGCGCATGGCGTTGACTTTTTTCAGCTATTGCATTACACCAGTATCGTCTTTCATCTCTTTTCGGGTCATCCGCTTTTCCGCGCCATCCTTCTCCGAGGACAACTACTGCCGTGTTAAGCTTAAAAGTGGTATCTGGACTTTCTGACAAAATTGAGTTATCGCCAACAGGTGGCTCTTTGCGACGCATTTTACCAAAATACGAAATTATACGGTCATTTCAAGACGGTAAATATTTTTGAAAAAATTCTGAAAAAGTTTCATCTGAATGAAACTCATGGTGGCGCAAAACTTTGAAGAGTTTTATCTCCGTTTGAGCTCGACTGCAGGTACCCCTTTTGCGCTTAGCACGGCAGAATAGGGAGTTTACTGTTGATAAAAAATGAAGGTAAAAAGTACTTTCAGCCTTGATTCCAGTACATTTTAATGTCACGTTTCGGGATGTTTTTTTTTAGCACCGCCCAGGGAGGGGAACACGTGAGAACGAAGGCGGCACTCACTTGATGTAGTAGGTCTTCCCGTCCTTGTCGAGGGCCTCCTCCCATCCGAAGGGCAGCTGGGAGCCCCCCGAGTCCCACGACTCCACGGGCGGCAGCCACGAAGAGATGCGCGTCTCATGGCTGCAAGAGAAAGACTCATTAATGAATCAGTAAGGACTATTTTTGAATTTTCATATACATAAAACACAAACTCTAAAAAATATGTGTGTCCGGGGAAAACGCAGAAACTACCCGACGATTTTGTTCCAATTTTTAAGGCATGTGCAGGTTAGCACGGGGTAAGTTGTTAGACCAGGTTGGAAAAAGTTCGATGAATAGTTCTTTTTTTATTCGAAATCTAAATTTTGGACCCAAAAATGGCTGTATCTAGAGAAATAATTCGCATCGTCTTGATCTTGGTCTCATTGGAAAGATTGGGAAAAATTCTATAATGGAACATGTTCTACCTGCGGTGCAGTGAAGAGGATGTTGAAAAATCAAGTGGAAAAAACTTATACCCGCTTAAAGTTTCAAAATCAAGTTTTAATTGCCGTTGCCCTTTTGTTCAAACGTGGAAAGATTGACTTCAACATTTCAATACGAAGTGAAATTAGCCAAGGTTCAAATCGATCTTTGCAGTTTTCGGGATTACGCTGAATGTATTGAAGGGAAAAACATTACTTTTTCTCCATTTTTTTTTAATTTATTTATTGCACGAACTCAGGCCGTGCGGGTACTGCTAGTTAACAATAAAGCATCAACAATAAAGAAAAATATTAAAAACGCATGCAAAATTTAAATTTTTTTTTTTTTTTTTTTTCTGAACAACATGAGAAAATACTGTTCCGCTGATAATTTAATTTCTTAGAGAAATTGATTCTGTAAGAAATTAAATAATCATCAGATTTATTTATCTATTAAGGGTTCCCGCGAAAATTGCCCCATTAACATTTTTTGGGGGAGATTTGAGAGTTTCCGATCTCGTTTTGGGGAGTTTTTCTTCTGGAAAAATTGCGAGGATGGCTGTCGCCTTGGGGGGGGGGGGACTCCTGCTTCTGTTCATACGTTATTGCGTGGCTGTTATTAATTTCACATTCAAAGCCTCACTCCACACCGGTTAACTTATAACGTGGACACAAAACATGCCCCAAACCGTGTGCACCTGTACTCATCCGTCACCATTACTGTAAGAAGTAAATGCGATAACTTTTCTTTCAAGAATTTTACACACACATTATATATATATATATATATATATATATATATATATATATACAGGGTGTCCACTCCAATCGTGGACCAATAGCTAATTTCTAAACCGTTAGAGATAAGCATATAGTTTATTTAGGAAAAAATCTCCAAATTACGAAAGGAATTTTGAGTATATTCAATATTTTTCAAAAAATCAAATTTTGAAAGAGTTACGAAATTTAAATTTTTATACAGCCCCCCAGTCCTATCAATCATATTTAGTAAAACATTCTTGACACTGTAACGTTTAAAACTAAAAAAAAATCACTCTTCTACCACAAAAATTGACCGAGTTATGACGTTTTGAAAAATCAAGATTTTGCATTGTTTCATGACGTCATCGAGAGATCGCTTAAGGGACCGTATGCGAAATCCTTCAAAATCTTGATTTTTCAAAACGTCATAACTCGGTCAATTTTTGTCGTAGAAGAGTGATTTTTTTTTAGTTTTAAACGTTACAGTGTCAAGAATGTTTTACTAAATATGATTGATAGGACTGGGGGGCTGTAAAAAAATTTAAATTTCGTAACTCTTTCAAAATTTGATTTTTTGAAAAACATTGAATAGACTCAAAATTCCTTTCGTAATTTGGAGATTTTTTCCTAAATAAACTATATGCTTATCTCTAACGGTTTAGAAATTAGCTATTGGTCCACGATTGGAGTGGACACCCTGTATATATATATATATATATATATATAATATATATATTATATATATAATATATATATATATATATATATATATATATATATATATATATATATATATATATAAATATATATATATATACCGGGGACCGAGCCCGCTCGGTTAAAATTAAAGAGTATTGTAAACTCGTGTTTTTTTCTAAAGTGCGAAGTACTTTTTTAGATAAACTTGATAAGCATTTTTAAGCCTTTGGTTGCAATTACGCATTTAAAATAGCCTTAATTTGTTTTAAAAAACAACTTCAATCCACGCTCACCGTAAAATCACACCCAATTTCATTTCATTTCATTTGGCGCCGAAGGAGCGGAAGGGGTTGATGAGAATGGATGCAGAGTCCATGTTCTCCAGTACGCATTTGGTTCCAATTGGTTTTAACTTTCACTTCACTTCATACTCCAAGGAACTACTTTGATATACCCCCCCCCCCCCCCAATCGGAAATTTTGAGACTTTTTTTTCTCGCCAAGCAAAATACCTGTTTTTGTTGTTGCCACAAAACTTTTTAAAAAAGCTTTAAAAACGGTACAAAATACAAAAAAATACTAAAGTTAGCAACAGCAAAAGCCGGAAAGCTGAAAAAAACCTAAATTGACAACACCAAAATAAGAAACAGCAACTCTAAAAAGTCAGTACGGAGTGCCAGAGTTGGCGCGTATTTTTTTTTTTTTTTTGGGGGGGGGGGGTTATATCAAAGTTATACCACACTACAGGGTTACTCCCGTACGTAGCACAACTCGTGGTTTAACCGGGATGTGACCCTGAAGAGCGCTCTGTTCATTTTTGAACCAGGCATAAAGATCGAGCAAACCCTTGGCGCAGAACCCCCCAGAGGTATCGTTTCACTTGGAGGATTTTGTGACAAAGAACATTTTTAACGTCCCCCAGCCACCATTAATGAAGACAGTGGATCTCTGATCGGCTGGGCTCCCTCTATATGATCAGCCTGGGACCCTCCGGTTACGAGTCCGACGACTTACCGATCAGACTACCGCGGCCCACACCCAATTCTAACTTTATTTTGATGGATCTCTTTTAAATTTCAAAAAACAATAACAATTTTAACGTGTTGCCAAAACTCGTTTGCCAAATACCATAAAAATGTATTTTTACGCTGATGTGATTAAATATGAAATCCACTGTTATAATCAAAACGTAGTTGCTATGAAACAGTCACAATAAAAGTAATCACAAAGAAAATGGCGAAAGAAATCTCGTCAAACTTTTAATGAAGGTACAAAAAACGGGTTTTTCTGAAAACTCTCGCGTTTTTACAGAAAAAACGACGATGTATGTGAACTCAAAAACCAAAACTTTATCAAAACACAAAATTTTATCAAAATCGTTAGAGCAGTTTTCGAGATCCGAAATATATACACCCCTAGCAGCATCATCTCATCGGCCGATGATCGGCTATTCATCGAAACCCAATGACATTCTCATCGGCCGATGATCCAATATGTCTCATCGGCCGAGCAGAATCCGAGCAGCAAAATCCGATGAGAATACGATGAGATTTGGAGCAATTTACGAGCAGAACAGTCCCGTGCCGAAGAATTTCATCGGGAAACTTGATCGGAAGGATGTCGTTTTCCGATGGAATATAGCTCATCTTATTTTCATCGGGAAAGTTGATCGGAAGGATATCGCTTTCCGATGAAAAGTAGCTCATCGAAAACCGTGCTCGGATACTGATCGGAACGATGTCATCGTGCGTTACAGGATCAGTTTACGAGGAGTTTGTTGATCGGCCGAGCAAAATCCGATGAGTTGATGCTACTTGGGACTGGCGGAAAAAAAATCCCAACACCAAGAAAGACTTGCGTTAGATAAACGAAATTTGGTAGGCGTGTTTATACAACTGAAAGATGACATCGATTGAAATTTCGCGCTCCGCGCATAAGTGTGGCGCAGCTGGCGTCACTCAGAACATGCAAATAAGGCTTGTTTTAAAAGCGTGTTGTGAAGCTCGTGAGTATTATTTTTCCTTGAAATTTGACGAATTGCGTTCATGTTAGCCAGGAATGCCTTTAAGAAGACGAAGAAGCCATTATCAACAGCTCACCGAGTTTGAACGAGGTCGTACAATTTGGCTACCAGAAGGTGGATTTTCATTTCGCGATATTGCAGAAAGACTTGGGGGGAATGTTTCCACCATGCATGATTATTGGAAGCTATGGTCAAGGGATGGTACTACCTCAAGAAGATCGAGTTCCGAGCTGCCACGTGGCACGACTGAGAAGGAAGATCGCCGAATCTTGCGTACGGCTGTGGCGCATCGTACTGCATCTGCGGCTGACATTCGAGCTGCAGTTGGTACCGTCGTGACCCAAGGAACGGTAAGAAACTGTTTACTTCAAGGACAGCTCCGAGCCAGGCAGCCTGTAGCCGGTATTCCATTGACTGCAAACCATTGCCGTTTCCGACGGCAGTGGTGCCAAGACAGAGCTCACTGGAGGTCGGAGTGGAGATCTGTTGTAATTTTTGATGAAAACAGATTCTGCCTTAGTGCCAGTGGTGGCTGTATATTGGTCAGAAGGAGGCCAGGGGACCGCCTGCATCCAAGCGGTCTACGGCCTAGACACACGGGACCCACACCTGGAGTCATGGTCTCTGGAGCAATTTCCTACGACAGCAGGGGCACTCTTGTGGTTATCCCAAACTCACTGACTGAAAATTTGTCGTCAGTCTGGTAATTTAACCAGTAGTACAGCCCTTCATGAGTAGCATTCAAGGGGAGTTTTCCAACAGGATAACGCTCGCCCTCACATCGCTGCTGTAACGCAATGTGCTCTACAGAGTGCTGACATGTTACCATGACCTGCAAAATCACCAGGTCTGTCTCCAATTGATAATGTATGGGATATCATTGGACGGCACCTCGAGCATCATCCACAGTCATCAATGACGGTCCTAGTATTGACACAACAAGTGCAACAAGCCTGGCACTCCATACCACATAATGACATTCGGCACCTGTATGACATAATGCATGCACGCTTGCCTTCAAAATTCTGGAGGCTTCACCCTCTATTAAATTAACATTATTTCACATTTGCACAGCATTTTCTTGAGCTTAAATTAGTCAGTGATCTTGTACATTTAATCAATTAAACATGTTAACTAGACAATTACATTACCCAAATTTCATTACTCTACAGTAATTTTTTCTTGGTGTTGGGATTTTTTTTTCCGCCAGTGTATATACAAGAATTGCTCGCGCGTGACACGGCGCGGGCATTAACGATATTTCTTGCCACTTGGAACATTTCTCACACCATATATGGTCATCATCTACGGCTCAGATGTGGTTTCCCTTAAAGTAACTAACAGACAATTGTGTTCCCTCTAGACTTAAGCCAGCTTATGTCGATAGTGTAACACCCCCCAATAAAGTTTCATTAATTACAATGTTCCCCTCCTGAAAAGATCACGTGTGTCACATAATCTAGGGATTATTATCTGCCGTCTTAAATGATATTCCCTATATAAATATCGATGCACAGCTAAAACGGGGCTGCCTGACTGTACTGCTAACGCAATAAAGATGTGCTTTTGAATAGCTCTGTCCTCTTCCTACATTGCCAATGTCTGAACCGTATATCTTCATCTTAGAGCAGGGCACCGGTTCTTACAAATCTATATATATATAAAGATGACGGGCTTTGTACGTTTGTAACCGCTGGCCAGAAGCCCTCATAGCACCCACAGACCTGAAACTTGGCTCAAAAATTCGAACGTATCCCAATAAAATGCATCTCGAAGGCCAAATTTTAAATTTCGAATTAGTTATTTTTAAATTAATTAATTAGTCTCATTTTTGGTGTACCCGCCATATTTGAGGGGAGTAAACCTTCCCCCACCCCAAAACATTATATATCGCTGGAAAGGGTTTTTTTTTTCTGGAAAAGAAAAGTTTTAGCACGTTTCTTTCCGTTAATTAGAACAGGAGATATTAATTACTCAAATTTAATCGATTTTCAAGGCTTAACTATGTAAGCAATATTGAAACACTAGGTCCATTTTCCAGATCAACTGCTCTTTTGTCCCTAAAGTTACTTTGTGCTTTAAATTAGAGTATAGATTTAAGCTTTGAAAATTTATTCAATTTGATTAATTAATATCTCCAGTTATTTACTTAACTTTCTGTCTTTTATATTTATTTGGCGAATTGATTTAAACTTTAACATGACTTTAAGTGGAATTTAAAAGGTTGTGGAGCGCATTTTAACTAAAGGATATAATAATTTTAGTTCAGAGGGTTGGAGTGAATTTAAATTTATTCAGTTGACTTCCTCAAAATTCGGTGTTACCGAAAATGTCAGAATGGAACTATTATTGTTAAAAATTTAGTGATGGCTATTCAGTTACTCTTCGTATTTGGCGTCGTAAAGTTTGGCAACAATCGGGAAATTTACCAAACCTCCCAGCCAGTGAAATCTTGCTTATTTGAGGGTCACTGTTAGATTGTAATCACTTCAAAGAGATGGTGCGAAAGACATTATATTTCTTGCCTTTTAATGTTCACATTAAAATCATGGAAGAATGGTTGTGGCTGAGCTACCTGACACAATCGGTTCCCTATGTTAATAAATTTATATTTGGCGACCAATTTTACATTGAAATACCGTTTAATTCGGAGAATTATATTCAATTTCAAGGGCAAAATTTCTGTGGTCGTTGAGAGTTTTCGAAAATCTTGGCACTACAGTTGTGTCAAAAGTTCCATTGAAACGTAAAAATTTCGCTAAAAATAAATAAGTTCGTCACACACATACGAAAAGAAGAAAAGTTTTAAGAGTGAGTTAAACTTTATTTAGTTAACTTACTTCACATTTATTGCACGGGCATCGCCGTGCGGGTACTGCTAGTATATATATATATATATTCGTAATGCATTATATTCGTAACAATATTATCATTCGTAAGTCATTTCTAATCAATAAATGTAAACAACGCCTCTCAGCCCCATTGGACACACAAACAATGAACTAAAATGGTTTACGTTCGACACATGCACTTTCGCTTTTTTTTTTTTTTTTTTTTCGTTTCTGAGCGTAGTTTGTCAGTTAAGCGTCTCCCATGATCATGATTCTTGATTTTCCCAGGAGTACTTGAAGTGATCTAATGAGATATGAAATCCTCTCATCCCCCCCCCCCCCCAACGTCTGCTTCCGCATACGAATTTGAAGCCCAGAAATGTACCCAAACGATCATTTGAGAGAGAACTGTTTGCTTTTATGAAATTCGTCTGCATCTGCAGAATGTCTTTAAAAAAAACTCTCATTCCGAACGAAACGAGTTCTTCGAACGCGGGTGAATGGGGTGCTTTGTGCTCCCGGGCACCCCGCCCACAAGCGATTCCGCATCTTGACCAATAAAACCCTCTCAGTAAATTGCTGTGACAGAAACGTTTGCTTTTCTTGGCACTTACCCCGCTCTTGTCTCTCTCTCCCGCCGTTTTTTTTTCCTTCCTGTGTCTTTCGAACGCGAGGACAGAACAGAACTTTTGATTCTTTCGGGTGATATGGCTGAGCACTAGAGAAACCACGCACAGAACTTCCAGAAAGCTGTGCTCCACGCTTAAAAACTTGACCTCATGTCGTGTTACAAAGAAAGCATCAAGTATAGGATGCCACGCAAACGCTTTTCATTTCAAAACAATAAACAAACGTTACACTGCACAATGAAGATTTCAGACAGTGCATGGGGTACACGCGACAAGACACCTTTTAACTCTTTATTCTTTGCCATAAAAAAAGGGTTCCTTGTTTCCACAAAACATGTGTCTGAAAAAGTATTTCTGTCTGTACAATCTTAGCGCTATGACGCACTCTGCTTTTACACATTGCATAGAGGGATGTTACTTGCCCTCGTTTCGCTTCTCCAAATCGCTCTGTATGCGAACCTGATTTTATCTGAAGTTACTGCAGAGTGACCTCATGAAAATTTCAAGGCTCTCCGGAGAACGCGGGCCACTGTTTGGGAATCACGTCTTAGGTGGTATTGACTGGAAAGATTTCGTTCCTTTTTAGATCAAAGTGGTTTTTAGCCGAAACTCATACTTGAATCACAATTTGATGTATTCATTATTTTCCCCTGCTTTAAACAAGAATTTCTTTCAGAATATTTTTAATGAGTGATGCAAGAGAGCGTGAAATATTCAAGATGCAAGCCCCTTCCCTCCTCCCATGTGCCCATGTCACAGAATAAACGGATGATGCTGTGGCGCACGAAATGCCCATCTCCTCTCAATCGCTTTGCTCTCAGCGTCACAGCGAAGCAAAATAAACTCAAAGCTTGCGCTCAGAACACTTTTTTCCAGGCTTAACCATTCGCCGTGCATGACTTTTGGCGAACAGCCACCACAAGACATGACACGGGGCTGATTTATCCTCGTCTACCACCGAGAGCAGCTCTTAAAACGAAATCGCTTCGCACCTTTCCCTCTTGCGACGGGACATCGAGTGGCATCGGAGTCGTCACTTTTGCTCTCCGTCACCCAAAAATAATCGTTTCTGCACTTTCTCGTTCCAATGAGTTCCAGTGAATGTGCCAAAATAAATAAATACTTTTGCAACGAAAGTATTTTAAAATATTTTCAATTGCCTTTCGATTGAAAAAAGAAAAGTGGCTACTGTTTATCATCGTCTCCAATACGTGGTGTCCAAGTAGGCCGTTGTTTAGAAGGGTTCAGGGTTATATTACCCCCCCCCCCACACACAGTTTAGAAAATTAGTGAGTTTTTACACATAAGGGTTAACTTTTGCTGCTTCACAACAAAAATGACATTGAGTATACACCCTTCCCCCCCCCCCCACCGGAAAAACTCGAAATGACGGGCCCGTGTGTCTCATTAACACACGAGCGAGTATAGAAATGTTCAAAAGGAGGAGCGGTTGATTTTTATAGCCTACGTTTTACTATGTGCACTGTATGTGCAATATTTGTAAACAAATATTGATCACAAATTTTTCGAACACCAAGTCCGAGATATACGAGGTGTGACTTTTCAATAACGAGAATGGAGGGGTAGGGAGATTTTAATTTTGTTCTCATTGCAACGCGCATTCTAATGTGATGTTCCATAGCAGACGCTTGAACTCTTCGCAAACCCAGTAGCGGACGCGTCCTCGGGATCGAGTGAGCAGTCATTTAATATAATAATCCACCAGCCACACAAGCCCTCTATTTCATGGGATTAGGGCGCCAAAGCTTTGGTTTTCGCTCCATCAGCCCCACGGGATCCCCAAATCTCTCCAATCGAATTTCTCCTCCATGACATAATAGACATGCACCGTTCTTCTTTTCACTTTCGGATGTTTGGGAATTCCATTCCTCGGATAAACGGCCGTCGCGGTCGGAGAGTCAAATTCCCGGAGGCAGGGAATAAGTGGGAACATTTACGAAAACAGAATGGCAGCAGCGAGTGAAAGAACAAAGAATTTGTTCTCGGTGGCGCGTTACCGGAATTTAACCGCGCTGAGAAGATGATGGAGTGTCGCGCTCGTTCGATTTTTTTTTTTTTTTTTTTTTCAAAAGAACGCGTAGGATCCGGTCTCACAATAGGTACAAACATTTTGAATGAAGTGGAAAGTCAAAAATCTGAACTACAATAAATATTTTTTTGAAATAGTACAATTTTAATATAATAAAGAAGATTCGAAATTAAAAAAAAAGTTAGAAAAATGACTCAAAATTGTGTAACTGTCAAATGAGCCCCGATGAAAGGTCATGGGAGGTCACTTTGACCTCCCAATCATTTCCGTATTCGGCACATTTTGCTGACGATGCGGCAATTTGAAGACAATATTGCAACATTAATATTATTCGTTCTTTTTTGTTTTTAGAATAGTTTTTTTAAAAGATGCCCAGTATTTTTTCGCACTGAATGTTGTGCATGTATGGCATATGTCTATACTTGTATTTCATCATTCGGCAAAATTGATAATTTTCCCCCGGCCAAAAATTTTAGCTCGGGGCGCCCTTGGTAACTGTGTTCGTAACTATAAGTAAGCCAAAGATTCACTTTTTTGTTTGTTTGAATGCTCTTGCATAGTTAGCACAATGGATTGTGGTAATCTAGCAAACACCACTACAGCTGAACAACTATGACAAAGCGTTAGAATCAGTGGTCGGAAGTAGCGCGCTACAAGTAGCGAAACTACTGTAGTAGCTACATTTTTTATTAGTTTGTAGTGCAGCGCACTACTTTAAAAAAAAAAAAGAGTAGTGAGCAGCGCGATACAAAAAATAGTAGTTTGTAGCGATTTCTGGAAACTACTTTTAAATTAAAAAAATAAATAAATAAATGAAAAAAATTAAAAAAAAGAGAACGAAGGAAAAAAACAAGGTTTAATTGACTCTGACTGGTGCAAATCTTGCACGAGTACAGCAGCGGACGCAATGAGAAATAAGAACCATAAAAATATGAGCTGATCCTTAGATACATCATTTTGACGAAATACATTCTATCTGTTTGATGTCATTGGTTTATTTGGCATCATAATTTTTATATTCCTTCAAATAATTTTCATGTTCCTAAATATTCCATGTCAAGAAATAAAAAAAAAAATGAAGGTTAAATTCTTTCAATCTTTCAACTTTCGAATTCTTTCTTGTGGCGAATACTCGTAAAAATTGAAAAAAAAATCTAAAAAGGACAAATTTTAGCAAAAAAAAAAAGGAACAAAAAGGAAAAGTAACAAATAAATTAAAAGACAATTCTTAGTTCTATTCCATATTCAAATGAGTTAATTTATTAATGTAAACCACTTTTCGAATGTTTTCGATCAATCCTCAAACGGTAACGCTTTTTATTTATTTATTTTTTAAAAAATAGCGAAGTAGCGACTACAATTCAAACGTAGTTTGTAGTCGCTACATTTCAAAAAAAGTAGCTGTAGTTGTAGTTAACTACATTTATAACAAAGTACTTGTAGTTGTAGTTCGCTACAAAAGAAATGTAGTTTTTCCAACCACTGGTTAGAATAGCCGTTATCGATACAAACGACACACGCGTTTCGACCATAGGACGGTGGGTGAACTACTGTAGCCTGACCACAGGGGCGGATACAAGGGAGGGGCGATGGGGCGATCGCCCCACTCTTGAGCGACTCTGCTCCAGCAGTCATTCGACTTTGAAGTTCGAAAAAGGAATTTTAGATGATCTTCGATGATACTATGAGAAGTGGTTGGGGCTCGGGGCTCTGATCAATAATATTTTCGAAATTGAAGACCGAAACATTTGCAATTAACATTTGGTAACCAGGATATGTAATAAAAAAGGGGGCAAGAAGGGGGGTTTGACCCTCCCTTGGAACACTTCTGGATCCGCCCTTGCTTGCCCATAGATGTTGTGGAATTGGCCCGGGTCTTATCGAAGGTGTTTTGTCTCGTTTGAATAGGCGCTATCAACACACTTGAATTTGCTACCCTGAAAGTTGGAAGTTCAAAAAATATTTAAAACATAAATAAATAAATAAAAGAAATTTATTTTAAACTCCTAGGGAGGGGCCGGAGGGCCTCCCCCCCCCCTTCTGCATACGCTAGTGGAACTAACCGAAGTTTATACATTTTTGTTTTTACAGAATTTTTTTTATGATTTTTTATAACATCTGAACATTAAAAATTTCGTGCAAGTGGGGGGGGGGGGGTCTGATCCCGTTACCCTCCTTCGCTGGCTATGGTATTGGCTCTACTGTATGACCAAAGACCAGTGGCGCATATACGTTTGAATTTTGGAGGGGGCCGATGAACCCAAGCATAGCCAAGCTTATTCCAGACTTTCGCTAGGAAAGGATGGTGGTTCGGGAACATTCTGCTGGATGTGTTTTAACATTGATGTCCTGAAAACTCATTTCAGGCTATCTTTAATGACGTTTGGAAAATAGTATGGATTCAGAAACTGCCCCCACAAATTCTGTGACATGGAAATTTTAACCCTACACTGCATGATTTTTTATTTTTCGTAGAAAAAAATATATGTGTTTGTCAATGTAATAAGAAAACATGGAAAAATATTTAAAAAAATGTAACTCTAAATTTTCACCCCTTTCTAATTAAAAATAGTTTTGTTGCCAAATGGCTACACCATGCATTCAACAGATAAAAATGATTGTAAATGATAGTCTTGAAATTAGTTCTTTTTTGTAAAAAAAATAGAGGAATTGAACATTTGGTGCACTGTACTCTTGTAATCCTTTACATTTTGACATTTTACATTATTTTTTTATGTACTTGTATTTTTCGATGATCAATTCTGTCAAATCTGATGTTTTTTGGAGGCTCTCTCGCGCAAGCTTTCTTTCTTTTCTCTTTTTTTTTTTGGTTTGTAACTAGTTCCTCTGTAGCTAATGGTCTCTTTTTAATACGCTTTTATTAATTTCACATGTGGGTTTGTTTGTATGTATGTATGTATGTATGTAACTCTGAATAAAAGATAAAATTTACGTTCTTTGCAAATATAAAAGTAATATATTTAATATTATTTTTAATACTAAAGGCTAAACTGTATTGCATATTGATGTATTATAAGTACATGTAAACTTAAGTGCGGATATTCAGTAGTTTTGAAAATCAGAGGGAAACCCGTGATGATCACAGCGCATTCCAATGTAAAAGCGTATTTTTTAGTTTTTTTTTCAAAACTATATTTTAAAATTATTAATGACTTTACTTGTCCGTGTAAGCAGCTAACTGAAATCTAAAATGAACACGTTTTAAAGGCTTTTCCCTATTGATTTTTTGTTTGTTCACTCTGTTGAACATCAACTAAGCATTGATAATTGCGAGGTCTTATAAACGGTAGAACAGCCGAAAGTACCACTTTTGGATCCGCATGATTATATTATACATTCCAAAAATAGAAAGAAGCTAGCGCGAAACATAAACAAAGCACATATTTCATGAACTATAGAGATGAATCGAAGTGTTCTCTGGATGCTTACTGCATAATGTTGCCAAATGGCTACAGACGTGTATTATGTCCTAGATTTTTTCCAAATAATTATTTTGATGTAAAACGCATCTTAAAAGAAAGATAAATGTTTATTTTATTCATGTTATTTTTTTAAAAGGCGAAGAAAAATATTTCATTGTAAAAAATAATTTCAAAACATGGTAGTTTGAGTGATTTTAAAAGCTATTCATATGGATTCATTTAAGAGCATGTAACAGACCAGTGCTGCCATGTATGGAGGATAAATGATGATAATTGCTTTAAATATACCCAATACTTGCTTTTTATGCATTGAGTTGCCTTATGACTACATTCTGCTATTCATAAGGAGGACAAATTGTCCATGTGGCCAATTGGCAACACCATGCAGTGTAGGGTTAAATTCGCAATTTTATGCGAAAATTCGATGGGAAAAAAAAAACGAGGTAGTAGAGTGATCTTATTCAGAATTTAAGTGATAGTGAAATTTAAGTGATAGAAAGAGGTTTAAGGGCTCTTCTGGAAATTTTTCGACATTGAGGTTCATAAACTGCAATTTTAAAACATCTTTGTTGATGTTTAGCGAAAGGGGGAGAAGTTCGGGACTTTCCTTTTTGAAAACACAGTTTAAAATCATTTCGGGACAATTTTCCTTCTTGCATTTGAGAGGGGCCCGGGGCCCACCCCTTTTTACGCCCTTGTCAAAGACCTTATAAAGCTCCCCCCACCCCCAGAAGACACCACTTTTTGGATTTTTTTCCCCCGTTTCAAGCTGCCTTCCTTGGAACGAAGCGATTAGCATTAGCTGGATGTTGCGATTTTTTTTCGCACCTGCACGAGTGGTCGTTTGTGACTCCACTCCATCTTCGACGGCTCAAAATAGTTTTTTCAATTCCGAAGGGCCCGCACGGAGAGGAGCGTTCTATTTTTATAACGGACGCGAAACGCGGGACTTTATCTGACCCAATATTGGCACCTCAGAAATCCCCCGTACGATCCAGTAACAACAATAGTACAGTCGAACCTGTTTATCTCGAACCTACTTACATCGAAAACCTCTCTGTGTCGAAATTTTTCAATTTCCCGGCATTTACACATAGCTCTGAATAAAAGATAAAATTCACGTTCTTCACAAACATACAAGTAATGTATTTAATACTATCATTAATGCACTAAAGGCTAAACTATATTACGTGTTGATGTATTAGAAGTGCATGTAAACTTTCTTTCTCCCATTTGGTCGATTCTGAACATTGAATTTTAGTGTTCTTTTTCTTGCAGTTTTTTAAAATTTCTGACATATTTTCAAATTCCATCAATTCCATAACACGGCTCAATCCCAGGGCCGTCTTTAAAACATTTCGGGGGCCCTGCCCCTCATTAGGATAGTGGGGCCCCATGACCTTGACTGCTTACTGTTTTGTTAGAATAGACTAAGAAAGTACACTGCAAAGAATGAACTGTTGTTTTTACCAGGGTTGCGGAGTCGGAGGAAAAATGGTCGACTCCGACTCCGGGATTTTAAAACTTCCGACTCCGACTCCCGAATCCTGCTTTTCTAATGATTTATTTTTTTTTACCCAAATGTGAAGAGGAAAAAACCCTAAACAAAGGTTGAAATATTGAGTCCATTTTCAAAAGTTTCATTTTTATTCATGTTCGTAGCCAGGGCTCACTTTAGGGGGGGGGGTAGCAATCTGGGGTATCCCAATTGGAGGTCATGGGAGGTCATTGTGACCTCTCAAAAAGTTCAATTTTTTTTCAAGAATCTCGCAGGTAATTTCACCACATTTACCTCAATTCTCGGAGGTCATTGTGACCTCCAAGAAAGTCCATTTTCTCCAGAGCAAAAGTGCCGCTCTTGTCATTTGACTCCGTACAAAACTAATCCTTTTCTTGATAAATGGCCAGACTTTATTTTAACACATTGCATGTTTGCTGCAAATATTTTTTATTATCTTGCATAAGCCCATACATAGCAATTCGTTTCACAAAGCAGACCCGCCATTTTGAAGCCCTTTTTAATGATCCTAGATGCTTAGGATTTGGATATTGGACGCTGAAAATTTGTATCTGTTAGTTTCAAAGATATGTGTTCACCTCCATAAAATTTCATCCTAATCGGAGGTGGTCGGAGTCGACATGTTTTTCAGCAACTCCGACTCCGACTCCTTTGGTCCAAAATCAGTCCGATTCCGACTCTTCGAATCCGACTCCGCAGCCCAGGTTTTTACCGTGTTATACCGACAGCCGAGGTTCCCATTTAAAACTGTAAAATGGACAGTAATAAACTGTAAGACTAGCAAAATGCTGAGAAAGGTAAAAAACGTCTGGATTTGGCATAAATAAATTTAACGTAATTCTGTACTTAAAGAAGTAGATAAATTTGTAAATAAAGTAAATGACCTCAAAGAATACTATTTTTTTAAAAGTATCTCATGAGAACAGATGTGAAAAATTGTATGAGGGGTTCCGGAGCTAATTTTTACTTCCTACCGCCCCTTCCAGAAACTAGCCCCCTGGGAATCCTCTCTATACCGAAGTGCGGTATAATATCTTACCCTTACTACGAAATTCTCCCCCCTAAAGTTTACGGAAATCAAGTAACGGAAACGGCAGCAGGGGTCAACAAACCCTCGTGCGCGCTCGTTCCGCATGAGGGCGCTGCCAGCCCCGGGCCACCCTCCAAATTGGCTTTGCTCTTTCACTCGAATGGAGAAAAGGGAAAAGAACAAATCATAATAAAATAACTTCATATTTGTAGACGAGCGAGCGATGCTATTGAAATGAAAAGGTTTGTTACGCATTCAGTTAGTCTTACTCTTTGCTTCGCTTTCTTCTTTTCATTTATTTTTGGAACTTTTTTTTTTTTTTTTTTTTGCTTACTAGCTTATTTCCCGGCGTTGCCCGAGTGCTTATGAACACAAAATAACTCTGAAAAAATTAAATATCTGTTCAAAAATATTTATTTCATGTTAAAATGAAATAGGTGAGCCTTAAATTGATACTTCGTTGTTAATCGTCACCTTTGTTGGAAAATAATCATCTTTAAATGTGTTACATTTTATCAACTTGTATGCTTGAAGGCTTATCTCTGTTTCTCTATCTGTTCACAATGGAAAGAAAATGGCCATTTTGAGACGAACATTTGAATGTTGAACTTTAGGGATTATTTTTTAAAATTTCAAAATGCCTATGTGAATTCCAATGCATCGAGGAACCTGTGTGCCAAGTTTGATGAAAATCCGACGAAAACTGGATTTTCATCAAACTTGGCACAGAGGTTCCTCGATGCACTAGAATTCACATAGGCGGGGTTTTGAAATTTCAAAAGAATCCAAAAAGCTCAAAATTCAAATTTTTTTCGTCTCGAAATGGCCATTTTCTTTCAATTTTGAATAGACAGAGTAATAGAGATAAGCCTTTGAGAATACAAATTGATAAAATTTTATGGATTTAAATATGAATATTTTCCAACATAGATTACGATTAAGGGCACGGAACATTTCCGCCGCAATGTTTATCCCTACCTGACCCTGCCTTTCCCTTTATCCCTACCTTTCTTCTATACATCATTACAGGGAAGTGATGTCATGCTGTATATTCATTTGTATTATATATGCTAAAAGCTACAAATACTACAAAGCGTAACACTCTCCTTATTATAAAAAAAAATCCAACGTCAAGGTGAAGAAAGCAGAGCACTATATGAACACGAGAAATTCTTGACTTTATAAACACGAAATTCACGTTCTTTTATAACATAAAAAAAAAAAAAAAAAAATCAGAAAAACACAGGATGGAGCATTTATCTATTCAAACTTCGCCAATTTTTTAGTCCCGTCGTACGAAAAAGGAGGGGAAAAACGCGGCGGAGATGTCTCATGGGAGGCAAGGTAGGGATAAACTTTGCGGCGGAAATGTCCTTTTCCGACGATTAACAGTGAATTATCAATTTAAGGCTCACCTATTTCATTTTAGCATGAAAATACCTGAGGACCGAACCCGCTCGGTTAAAAAAAAAAAAAAGAGGTTTGTAAACTCGTGTTTTTTTTTTTTTTTTTCTAAAGTGCGAAGTATTTTTTTAGATAAACTTGAAAAGCATTTCTAAGCCTTTGGTTGCAATTACGCATTTAAAACAGCCGTAATTTGTTTTAAAAAACACAACTTTATTTAATCCATGCTCACCGCAAAATCACACCCAATTTCATTTCATTTGGCGCCGAAGGCGCGGGACGGGTTAATGAGAATGGATGCAGAGTCCCTGTTCTCCAGAACGCATTTGGTTTTGACTTTCACTTCACTTCATACTCCAAGGAACTACTTTGATATACCCCCTCCCTCAAACCGGAAATTTGGCGATTTTTTTTCTCGCCAAGCAAAATACCTGTTTTTGTTGTTGCCACAAAACTTTGAAAAAAAAGTTTAAAAAATGGTACAAAATACAAGAAAATACTAAATTTGGCAACAGCAAAAACCTAAAAGCTGAAAAAAACCTAAATTCACAACACCAAAACAAGAAACAGCAACCCTAAAAAGTCAGTAGGGAGTGCCAGATTTGGCTCGTAATTTTTCTTTTTGGAGGGGGGGGGATATCAAAGTTATACCACACTTCAGGGTTCCCCCTGTACATACCACAACTCGTGGTTTAACCGGGATTGTGCCCTGAAGAGCGCTCTGTTCCATTTTTGAACCAGGCACAAAGATCGAGCAAACCCTTGGCCCAGCACCCTCCAGAGGTATCGTTTCACTTGGAGGATTTTGTGACCACGAACATTTTTAACGTCCCCCAGCCACCATTAATGAAGACGGTGGATCTTTGATCTGCTGGGAGGCCCGGCTATATGATCGGCCCGGGACCCTCCGGTTACGAGTCCGACGACTTACCGATCTGACTACCGCGGCCCACACCCAATTTTAACTTTCTTTTGATTGATCACTTTTAAATTTCAAAAACAATAACAATTTTAACGTGTTGCCAAAACTCGTCTGTCAAATACCATAAAAATTTAAATCTGATGCGATTAAATATGAAATCCATTGTTATAATCAAAACGTGGTTGCTATAAAACAATAACAATAAGAGCAGTGGTTGGAAAAACTACATATTTTTTGTAGCGAACTACAACTACAACTACTTTCTTATAAATGTAGTTAACTACAGCTACAACTACTTTTTTTAAAATGTAGCGCGATACACTACTTTTGAAATGTAGTTGCTACTTCGCTACTTTTAAAACATAAATAAATAAAAAGAATACACCGTGTGAAAATTGAACGAAAAAATTTGAAATGTGCTTCAGATTAAGATAGATTGGGGGAAGAAGCCGTTTTGGCGAAGATGCCATATCATGTGTTTCACCCACGAGCTTTAAAAAAAAAAAAAAAAAAACCACCTTGTCTTTTTTTTTTAATCCTTTTTGCTTCAATTTCAGGGACGTCATTTCACGTTTTTCCGGGGGGGGGGGGCAAAAAGGTAAAAACACAATACAACTTCACCAGAAAACAAAAACCACGCCCACTTATATGGAAAAATATTGATTTCTCAGAGTCAGGGGGGGGGGGCAATTGACCACCCTGCCCCCCTAAATGACGGGCCTGTCCAATTTTTCTTGTAAGCCATTTTGTACAATTTTTATGAATATTCGCGTCAAGAAAGCATTCAACAGCTGACAGGTTGAAAAAAATCAACTTTCAAATATTCAGTAATTTTATGACAGTGAATAATTAATTCAGGAAATGCTGGAAATTTATCAAACATTCATTATTTTTCCTGCCAAGCTCTATTCAATGCGAATATTGGCGGAATATAAAAATTACGATGCCAACCAAATCAATGATTTGCACCGGCCAGATTGGATCTTGTTTCTTTCTTTCACTTTTTTTATTTATATTTTTAAAGAAAAATTTAAAAGTAGTTTCCAGAAATCGCTACAAACTACTATTTTTTTGTATCGCGCTATTCACTACTCTACTTTTTTCAAAAAGTAGTGCGCTACACTACAAACTACTAAAAAATGTAGCTACTACAGTAGTTTCGCTACTTGTAGCGCGCTACTTCCGACCACTGAATAAGAGTAATCATAAAGAAAATTGCGAAAGAAAGCTCGTCAAACTTTTAATGAAGGCACAAAAAAAGGGAGTTTTTTGTGAAAACTCGCGTTTTTACCAAAATCGTTAGAGTCGTTTTCGAGATCCGAAATATATATACAGGGTGTCCACTCCTATCGTGGCCCAATAGCTAATTTCTAAACCGTTAGAGATAAGCATATAGTTTATTTAGGAAAAAATCTCTAAATTACGAAAGGAATTTGGGCTACGAAATGTTTTTCAAAAAAATCAAATTTTGAAAGAGTTACGAAATTTAAATTTTTATACAGCCCCCCAGTCCTATCAATCATATTTAGTAAAACATTCTTGACACTGTAACGTTTAAAACTTAAAAAAAATCACTGTTCTACGACAAAAATTGACCGAGTTATGACGTTTTGAAAAATCAAGATTTTGCATTATTTCATGACGTCATCGAGAGATAGCTTAAGGGACCGTATGCGAAATCCTTCAAAATCTTGATTTTTCAAAACGTCATAACTCGGTCAATTTTTGTCGTAGAACAGTCATTTTTTTTCAGTTTCTAACGTTACAGTGTCAAGAATGTTTTACTAAATATGATTGATAGGACTATGGGGGGCTCTATAAAATTTAAATTTCGTAACTCTTTCAAAATTTGATTTTTTTAAAAAACATTTCGTAGCCCGAATTCCTTTCGTAATTTAGAGATTTTTTCCTAAATAAACTATATGCTTATCTCTAACGGTTTAGAAATGAGCTATAGGGCCACGATAGGAGTGGACACCCTGTATACAGAATTGCTCGTTTAAAGATATTAGATAAGTTAAAAACAATTATAATTCGTGTTCTGATTACCTCCGAATATTGGCACAAATATTGTATGATGCAGAAAAATGAGATGTTCCTACAGATACTTAACTCTATTTTTTGCGAGCATTTGTAATAAGCACCCGGGCAACGCCGGGTAATATACTAGTCCAAAATAAAAGGAGAGATGGATTAAAGATGGAAAACAAGAAGTTCTGTCAAGAACTAAACGAGCCTACCTTCCCGTACATCGACATCGGCATTCTCGCATCTGATCATTATTCTCTTGATTACACTAGTCGACAAATTTTCACTTTTTTTCCCTAACAAAGATGAAATTAACTGTTTTTGACTAATTTTGCAATGTAGAATTCAAAAATAATGGTAAAAAAGCTGTAGCACGTACAGTTTTTTTGTTATGAATTTCTAAAAAGTACTGAACATAACTGAAAAAACATATCAAACTCACCTTTTTTCAAGAGGAAAGGATCATAATATTAACTCCGAGCACTTTTTGAAGTTTCAAGAGAGACAAAAAGTTCAAAATCATGACCACTAATAGCAAAGAAGGGGTTCTTAGGGGGGTGTTCCCCCTCGAAATGAGCAAAAAATCACCAAAAATGATCTTTTCAGTCTTGTTTTTTTAAAATAACGTTTTAAAAAAAAATTCGATGTAAAATCAGAGGATAGGACCACCTCCTATGATTCCTACGTCCGAAAAAATTTTCGCGCTGTAAAAAAAAAATAAAAAAAAAAAATTAAAAACCGATTTTATGACTGTCGCACGCTAAATACGAGACACATCTCAGGTCTTCAGAAAGACGGCGTATTCTGGCTGGTTCTTATTAAAATTATCTCCAAAATCCAAATATGGCCCCTTTCCTCTCCATCACTCTCCACTTTTTGCCGATAGCCCCCCCCCCCCCCCTCTGATACAAAGCGTGCGTATTTAGCGTGCGTCAGTCATAAGATCGGTTTTTTTACATTTTTTTTAATTTTATTTTACAGCGCGAAAATTTTTTTGGGCATAGGAATAATAGGAGAGGGTCTTATACTCTGATTTTACACCAGAAAAAAATTTTAAAACATCCTATTAAAGAAACCAGAATAAAAAGATACTTTTTCATGATTTTTTGCATATTTTGAGGGGATACACTCCCCTCGTCCCCCCTTTTTGTTATCGGTGGTCATGATTACGGACTTTGAGTCTCCCTTCACCTCCAAAAAAATTTAGGAGTTAATATTTTGCTCCTTTTCCCTCCAAAAATAGGCATTTGGTGCGAAAATCATAAAAAATAGCAAAAAAAATTTTTTTTATTACGGAAAATTGAGACGTGGTGGGACTTTTTTACTTGCAGGTATTTAAATAACTATATGAATACGTAATAAAAATAATAATTTGGTTGTTGTTAGTGAACCACTGTCGACCAGTGTTATCTGAGACTGAAAATTATGTCAAACCTTTTTAGCACTTAGAGCAGATTTCGAAAAGCAAAATATGCCCCTCTCATCAGATGAAATAGACACGTAAAAAGTAATTAACGAATAAATAAAGTTTTGTCACACCTTTTAAAGAGTGAAACTGTTACAGTTCCTCCGTAGAAAAAATCCTCCATCGTTTTCAAAAAGAAAAAAAAAATAATAATAATAATAATAATTAAAAAAAATAAATAAATAAAGGTACAAATATCATCAAAACACATTTTATCAAAGAAAGAAAAAAAAAAGAAAAAGAAAAAAAATCGTTCGTTAATAAAATGTCCGGAATTTCACTTTTAATCCGTTGCCAGTTGTTAAATATAAATAAAGAATAAAATGTTCTCGTGAATGAAAAATTTTTGTTACAAAAAAAATCGTCTGCTAAAAAAAATAATAATAATAAATAATAATAATAATAAATAAAATAAAACAAATGAATAAATAAACAAAAAATCGTCTGCACGTTCAGTCATTTTTTTTCTGAGCCTGCATTTCCGCCATGTTCGCGGAGTCGGAGTCGGAATCAGAGTCCTCACAGAAGATTACTTAGAAAAGTACTTTACAAACATTATTTATCAAAACCATTTTCTTACAAAGTTAGTTTGAAGGAAATCCGACTTTAAGTTCAGGATCAACATTCAACTTAAATTCCCCGTAGACGCTAATGTAAATTTTTTTTTCTGAACGGTTCACTATTGAACGAAAAATGGTTTGAATCAAAAAGCGAAATATGGGAATGTATGGGAAAGTCTCTCCGAGATCTTTCAAACAAAAAAAAGTTTATTCCATTCGGACGGTTCACTCAAAAGTTATTAGGTGAGGAAAGGTTGCTTAAAAGGTTCAATGTTGAACGAAAAATTGTTCAAATCGGAAATGTAGATACGGGAATGAAGTATTCTTGATGAGATATTTCGAACGAAAAAAAGTTTGTTCAAATCGGATTGTTCACTCAAAAGTTAGCATCGCGGGATAGGTTGTTTGAACGGTTCAAAGTTGAACCAAAAATTGTTCAAATCGAAAAATCAAATATGGGAATGAGCTGTACTCGCCGAGATCTTTCGAACAAAAAAAAGTTTATTCAATTCGGACGGTTCACTCAAAAGTTATTAGGTGGGGAAAGGTTGCCTGAACGGTTCAATGTTGAACCAAAAATGTTCAAATTGAAAATTTAAATACGGTAATAAAGTATCCTTGCCGAGATGCTTCGAACAAAAAAAAGTTTGTTTAAATCGGACTGTTCATTCAAAAGTTATTAGGGGTGACAGCTTGTTTGAACGGTTCAATGTTGAACGAAACATTGTTCAAATCGAAAATGTAGATACGGGAATGAAGTATCCTTGAAAAGATCTTTCGAACAAAAAAAAGTTTGTTCAAATCGGACTGTTCATTCAAAAGTTAGCATCGCGGGACAGGTTGTTTGAACGGTTCAAAGTTGAACCAAAAATTGTTCAAATCGAAAAATCAGATATGGGAATGAGCTGTACTCGCCGAGATCTTTCCAACAAAAAAAAGTTTGTCCAAATCGGAATGTTCATTCAAAAGTTATTAGGGGGGGACAGACAGACAGACCGACAGACCGACCGACGCACAAATTCCCCATCTCAATACCCTACTTTCAAATTTTTAATTTTTCGATATTCATTTTACCTTTTTATTTTTTTAACTTGGCGATATTTTTCGGACTTGGCGATATTTTTTTTTAACTTGGCGATATTTTTTGGACTTGGCGATATTTTTAGATGCATTAAGCTACTTTTAATACTTTTTTCGTCTTTCTTTTATTTTTAACGGGAAAGTAGGCTAAAAAGAGCTAGATTTCAAAATTTGACCTTCGTGAAAGTTTGCTTCAGATATTTTTTAAGAAAAAGTACTTCATGGAAACTATTTAACCCATTAATGCCTAGCGTCCCGTTTTGGGGATGGTGTCGTAAAAGGGTCTGAATTTCCCCAAAATGAACATTTCAACCAAATAATAGTGTTCAATCAGAACCTTGGTATTGTTTCAATTCGTTATTAACAGATTGCAGCACATAACCATTGTAAAGTGGGTTCTGTAGCCATTTTAATATGATCTTTATCAAAAATAGCATCGTTCACAATCTCAAGAAAAAAAGCTAAGTTTTCAAAGTGATTCCCAGCTTCCCAGTTTATGCTAATTGCTGATTTTATTTCTTCTTATAAAATCTTTTTAAATATTATATCGTAGGCAGAAAAAAAAATTAATAAAAAAAGTGTGTACCCTCTGGGGTCTATCGTCACTTTTAAGGGACGATTTTTCTTTCCTTAATAAAAAAATTATTTTTTACATGATATTTTTTAAAAATTTTCCCTGTCCATTAAACACTGTTTGTAAACAGTATACAAAATATCTTTGGAAAAAAAAATGTCAGGCATTAATGGGTTAAGTTAAGTAAAAAATTAATTCACATTGCACTGCATTTCAAACTGCATTTAATTAAAAAGAAAAATAATAATGGGTTGCTTTAAAGAATTCATTGCAAGTTACAGAAATGTGTGCTAATATTTTCATGAAACAAAAAGTAATAGAAAAAACAATTTCAATAATTATCAATAAATAAAGGATCTTCGGTATTAAAATTGCTGATGTGCGTTTTTTAATTACATTAAATTAACTTAACTCAAAATACTGTAACAAATTTTGTAAATAGCGTTTTTTTTTTTTTTTTTTTTTTTTTTTTTTTTTTAATTTGTTGAATTTGTTGTTTATCCCACAAATCTTTGTTCTGTTGTAACCTTACCTAATTATAATTTATGCACGGTCCCTTTCCTTATTTGCAGGTCTATATGCGCGTAGGCAGGATTTTATGCAGGGGAATGCATCCGCTAAAAAATTTCTTTACTATTAATTTTTATTTACAAAAGTTTCGTTTTTGTTTCATTATTTATTTCATTCATTTTTTTATTTATTATTTTTTTATCTTCTTACTCCTAATTAATTTCATTTATTTAGTACAAACAGCTTTTTTAAAAAATTGTAAATGAGAAAATTCATGAATAATGAATTATAAAAACATTTTTTAAAAATGAAAAAGAATATTGAAGATTTTTTTTTTCATTTATAAGTTATTTTTTTCTCTTTTTTTTTTAAAATTATTTATACTTTTATTTGTTTAATCATTTGTTTTATCTTGCATTAACTGGCATTCAAAACAATTGGAAATAAAAAATAATTCATTATTAAAAACTTTTTTAAACAGAAACCCCAAAAAAAAAAGCCAGGTGGGGGCAAGTGTACCCTCTGCTGGCGCCCATGACTACTGCTATTCGGCTATTGATTACGTCACACGGGGCGCTTCTCAACAGCCCTCTCAAGTGGAGCCGAGTGGCGGCGGAGGACAGAAGACACCCCTTGTCTTCTCTGAAGGAATCTCGAGCGCAGAAAGTGTCACATGACACATCTCATATTTATTCCACTTCTTTCAGATCACGCCGAAGTCAATGAGAGTCGATGCTACCAGTCACTAGCTTATTATCCGGCGTTGCCCGAGTGCTTATTGAAAATGATGGCAAAAATTAGAATTAAATATCTGTTGGAACCTCTCATTTTCCCGCATCATACAATGTTTGTGCCCATGTTCCGAGAAAATCAGAACATGAATTATAATTGCTTTTAACTCATTTCATGCTAAAATGAAATAGGAGAGCCTTAAATGGATAATTCATTGCTCATCGTCATCTTTGTTGGAAAATAGTCACATTTAAATGTGTTACATTTTATCAGTTTGTATGCTTAAAGGCTTATCTCTATAACTCTGCATATTCAAAATTGAAACTAAATGGCCATTTTGAGATAAAACATTTGAATTTTGAGCTTTTTGGATTTTTCATAAATTTCAAAACCCCGCCTATGTGAATTCTCGTGCATCGAGGACCCTCTGTGCCGAGTTTGATGAAAATCTGACGAAAGCTGTGGATTTGTATAAGAAACAAATATTCAAACATCTATACAGTCGAACCCCTCTATAGCGAACCCGGGATATAGCGAACCCCCGGTTATAGTGAACCTTGTCATTGATCCGATCTAAAACTCTGTGTCAGTAATGTAACTTTGTACGCTTATCCCCACAGAGTCTGAAAAATCGGCTATAACGATCCTAAAAAAGTGGCGAGAAACATAAACGGTTGTAAGAAATTGCAAAAAGCAGGAAGAGAAACCGTGGACAGTTTTTTTTTTTTTTTTTTGTAACTGAAAACATTGACAAAATGAAGTCATATGCAATTATGATGTTCATTATTATAGCATATTATCGAATTGCAACTATTTTTGGCAGTTCGGATATTGCGAACCCTCGGTTATAACGATCACTCAAGTCGGTCCGTTGAGGGTTCGTTATAGCGGGGTTTGACTCTTTTTATAAATTTAATTCTGACTGGTGATGATGAAATAAGAAAGCTGAATAAATGAATGGTCGGCACGGTTCTCCGATAAATATCAGTCGATACATAACAGAAATTTATCTTGAAAATATCACGATATTTTGGTATTTTCATAATTTATTTTTTGAACTACGATGCTTGCAATGTAAAAAAGATATTGCTCACTAAGCATTCTTCACTTTTTACTGAAAAAAAATCAAAGAGCAATAAACAATATTTATATGACGTATTAATACATCATTAGTATAATGAAGTAATATAATATTCATATTTTCTTTTATGTTCATATAATATTAGTACCTTAATATTCTTGAAGTAGGTTACTTTAAAATAAGCGTATCAAGGTCACAAATTTTTGCGCCATTTCCATGGAAACCTAACTCGAAAAACCAAAAATGAAACGAAGGGCCTTCTTAAGAAGACGTTTCATGGACATGACGCAAAATTACATCACCGATTCAGGAAAGCATTTACGTACCCCCTTTCTATATGATTTAAGTCATCAACATGCACCCCACAACCTTAGAAGCTCTAAAACACATAACTAAGATACCTTGTATGTGTAAAACAAAACAACCAAATACATACACAGCCCGTCATGTCATAAATTTCTTGGGGGGGGGGGAGGGGCAAAAGGTTTATTTTTAATACATTTTTTAAAGAATAAAGGACAAAATGCGCACAAAATAGGATTATTACATTGTATTTCTTAACTCCTGGGGCTTTATTGTCACCCTCTTCCCTTGAAAGTCCAAATAACGGGCCTGCCCGCCCCTCCTCCCCCCTTTTGCACATACATACATTTCCGAAAATCAGGCACGAGAGGCAATTGTCTTTTCATACCCGCTTTAAATTAGAGACCCCCCCACCCCCCCACACACAGACCCCCCCACACACAGACCCCCCCCCACACACAGACCCCCCCCCCACACACAGACACACAGATATAAACAGAAAGTAAAAAATACGCACCGGGCATTGGTGGAAGCGGATCGGAATATCTTCTTCAGAGACCACCTCGATTCCATAGTCCTGGGGACGATCGGCTGCGAATTCGAATGCCTCATCAGCCCTCTCGGAACGAAAGAAAAAAAAATCAGACTCAATATTTCGCGGAGCCCCGCGTTTGTCTTGTCAGGCCTGAATTACGATTAATCCCGCTCACAATGGCGAAGCTCTTCATTTGCACCAAATCATTCCACAGGACATGAAAAGAGGGCGCGTATATGAGGCACCGGACTTTTTATCGCGGGGGCGTAAATCAACCGGACGATACAACAGCGCGGGGGATGTCCGAGTCGCTGGCAATGGCAGCAGCGACGGCCTTTTTATGGCCCTGGAGTTATTCCATGGCAGTGATTCCTCTATAATGGCCGCATTTCAATTTCGCACCGTTTCGTGTGAAGTAGATGTCACCACATCGAAAGAGAATGTGTCATTCGGCACAAGACGTGCAAATGAAATGCATCGTTCTAATGGAACAGCATACGAAAGTTCTCAATCAGCATTTTTTAATGTCTGAATTCGTGAAATTCAATGACAGCAGTAAAAGAAAAAAAGATCCTGAAGATTCAAGATGTGCGTCTACTTTTCAATAAGAGCAATTATGGTATAGCAACAGTGCCTTGTTAATGGTTTCATTAAATAAAGTTAAAACTGCTATTAACACTGAAGTTTCAAAGCTGCCAATAGATCAATACCGCACATTCGAGCAAACTTACTCGTCTTCTCAGTTAAAAATTGAAATTTCCACAGCTTCATTGCTTATAACCTTTTTTTTTTTTAATTCACAAAAATACTCCTTTGATGAGCATAGAACTGCAGGATGCCTCCCGAATTGCTCATAAAATGCGAAATGGAATCATTACCGACAGCTGAGCGAATCAGTTGAGAAAACTGTCAGACTAAATGGATTGTCATTACTTCTTCAGTTTGAGTAAGCAGTTAGTTATTTTGGAAGAATCTTCGAAGATTCGAAAAAGCACCTTTTGTTGAGCATCGTTGATCATAAGATGCTTATGTTCAAGAAATCGTTTGATGTATCAATGCCGCTGTCACAGACAACTATGCATCTATTCCAAGATGTTAAGAACTCTTCAATGGCAGATGTAAGAATACACAGTAATCACGTACCAGCGACGTCGGCCACAAAGACTGAAATTGCGCTCTTGTAATTATCATTCGAATCAATGACGATGTCTAGAACTGCGTCATTCCGCACTCGAATTAATCCAGGACACTTTTTTCCCTACACCATCGAAGAACATTTCTCAGATTGTGGAACCATCATCTCAAGCGCGGAAAAACGAGAGAAAGCTCTGTGACCGGCGAACGTCACGTGTCCCCGGTATTCCATTCGGAGCTCTTTCGATTCCGTTCCCGGGGTGGATCAAAGAGAGAAGATCGTCTGCCGCGGGAGAGATGCTCGCGTCAACAAACAGTATCGCGGGTGTGGATGGAACGGCGAGAGATGGAATAACGCGGGAGTGAGGATGGCGCGCATGTGCTCGGTGGGGGAGGGGGGGTTGCTCACGGTGCGGAACGATCGTTTGCCGCTCTCACTCCGAGGAATACACCGAGGAGACATTCATAGAATCGTCGCGTCGCCGATGCGTCTTTCATGCTGACATTCGTTATTCCACGTCTGCAGAAGTGTGGTGAATGCTGATAAGATGTAGAGTCGCTAACGGAGTTTTGGGTGGGTCATTGTCAGGGGCCCGAACTGAAATTTTTGGGAGGGGGGAAATTATCAGTTTGCCGAATGGAAGTTCCTAGTTTTAAGGAATGATAAAATGCAAGCATGTACTGTCTAAAATTTTTTCGTTCGACCTCCGCCGCATCTGCGCACGCGCCAAGTCTCTTCGGACTTTCTCGAAATAGGGGGGGAAAGCAACGAGGAAGTAGTAAGCGAGCAAAAGCTGAAGGCATCGGGTAGTGCACATCCAAAACCTAACTCCCCTTTTTCAGATGGAAGCGTTCGTGGCTGCCAGGCTCATAAAACGCAAACGCAAACAGACAGTACACATGTCGTGCATGCATAACGTTTAGTGATAAACAACATCAAAAAAACAATTCAAAAAAACAAAGTTGCCGAATCGTCAGCAAAATGTGCCGAAGGCGGAACTTATTGGGAGGTCACAGTGACCTCCCATCAGGGAGCTCCTGGTCCTTTCATTCAATTTGCGCAATCAGAGTTCGTTCTGTTCTCCCGTCTGTCTCTTCTTCGGAGACGTAGACACATGCAGTGAATTTTTGGACAAACAAAACTCAATTAAGATTGAAAACTGAAAATGGTTCAAAATATACAGAACACATTTTAGAAGTGCACAAATGTTAACTCATTGCTTCAGAAATCAAAGTTTAATCAAAAATTTACGATGAGGCTGTCTTAGAAGCAATGTCGCACTTCAAAAAAAAGTTGCCACTCCCTTGTGTCACTGTCAAAAAAAGCTGCGAATTTTTATGACCCCCCCCCCCCCTTCTCTTCTCAAAACGGGACATCATTTTGTGTAAAGTTTTGTATCTTACAGAAATTATATAAAACTTTACCTCATGGATTTATAATTTTTCTCTGCCACTGTCCCGAGTTTCAGCATTAACTCCTTTAAAAAAAAAAGCAATATTGGTGTTTTTTACTGCCAGAGACTATTCAGCGGTTTTTCCACCATTACCTCAAGAAATAGGATTTCAGTCGGCAAAATTACACGCCCCCCCCCCCCCCCCCCCAAGTGCTTAACTCTAATATTACGTCAATTTAAGTCAAATACACTTTTTCCCCCTTCATTTTACGTTTTAAAATTCATTTTCAGAAAAGATATGTTGACTTGATCACATGTCGCCTGGGAAAATCGCGAAAAAACTGTAGAGTACGAGCTGATTTATCCATCTTTCAACGCTCACAGTAAAACAATTTGTCCGTTCCATACATGATACAAGTAAGTTTGCAATTTATATTAATGTCGCTCGATAAAATTTAGAAAAAAAGGTCTCTGATCATTCTTATTATTCAAGGAAAGCAAAAATTAATTATTTTAAAGAAATATTTTTTTTAAATAATGCTATTTATGGATTTAAAAAAATGTTAGCTTAATATTTAAATTCATTTTTAGATTATTTATTTTTATTAATTAGTTTGTTAGTCCATGCCATTAATTATTCAGCTTAGTGTATAAATAATGACACATTTTAAAAATAAAAAATGTTTCTTGGAATTAATTAAATAATTAATTAATAATGAATATAATAGAGGAGGCGCCGGTTTTCTTTGGATGCCCGCGCCGAATTTCATTCCCGAGCAGCACCCATGAATGAAGGGCGCCGCGAGCACGTGGTTTCGGCTAGGGTCGCCGGGGTTATCGGGGACAACTGTCAACAAACAACAAACAAGAAGCGATACGGAGCCGAAAACACGACGCCCCAGAATCGAAAGAGGAAAATAAATAAAGCGCGCTTTCCCATCCCACAGTCGAGTCGATTCGATCATCATTTTCTTTTTTTTTTACACATCCAACGTCGAGAAGTTCCTCCAGAACAGACGAGCTTACTTTCAATTCGGCCAACTAAAGACGAGACATTTTTCAACGGAGGGGCGATTGATTTTTCTTACGTACTTTATATTATGCATACTGGGTTAACAAACATTGATCACGAAGGATTCGGACTCAAACACTTCCGGAGAGAATACTTACTTAACTCGCACAAAAGTGCATTTTTAGAACTTCAATGTCGGAAAATAGCCGAGGAAGGGACCCTAAAAGGATTGCCTCCATCGTCCTTCCCTTGTATCCATCCCTGACAAAAGATCAAGGTCAGTTGTCGCCACCAGGGCGACAGAGTTGGACAGATTTTGGAGGAAAAAAGTCGGAATCGAGAGTTGAAGACTTTGATATTCCGAGGCTCAGAGTATGTAATATGCCATGACAGTCGAGTCAGAGTTGGAATCGAGCTGATTTTGGGGTAAAGGAGTCGGAAGCTCTAAACTTTATGGAGACAGGGAAAGAATGGGTAATTTCATTTCCAACTTCTCAGTCCTTGTCGAAAAACCAACTGAAGGCTAAATTAAAAAAAAAAAAAAGACGGCTATAAATTTTAACATTAATTCACCTGCCGGTCGCCACTCTTCATCAAAAATGGACTAAAGGCTTCCATTGGTCCCTTCTAGCCAAGGGCGGATCCAGAGATTTTATCAATGGAGGGGTGGTTGATTTAATTACTTACTTTTTACTATGTATTCTGGTTTGCAAATACTGATCGCTTAGGTTTCGGACTTCCATTTCGAAAGATTTCCGTGCGAGAGCCCAAACTTCCTTCCTTCAACGTCATTAAAACTCGTCTAAAATTTAGTTTTTTGAACTTCAATGTTAAAAATTTATGGATGGAAGTTCATCGCCCCTCTCTTGTATCCACCGCTACTTCTAGCTCCAGAAACTTCGACCCAATTCGGTCCCCCCCCCCCCTTCCGTGGTCGTGGTGATCTGACTCTGTCCGAAGCTGACTACCAAATTTACCATTAAATACTTTTCGTATTGTTTAGAACCAAATTATTTCAAGAAGATTTTGTAGCGTAGTAATGGATGCGTATAAAAATATGTGACTAATAAGTTTATGCTGTCTTGAAACATTCTTCTTAAAAATAAATTAATTTAATACTTGCATCATTGAGACTGAGTTGCTCATATGACGTTCATCCCGTTCATTAGTTACATTAACCTCTATTTATCCCCGATAATGTTCAGTAACAAATTTAAAGCAAATGTGTTGTTCAGTTACTTTTCCTGTTTTACGAAAACAAAAAGTGGCGACCGTAAAAATGAATGGAGTCTAATCCATTGCCTCATTTTACACAATACAGCAGTTGTCGTGTCTGCCGGAAATTTATTATTTTTTTTTTAATTACCTCTCCATAGAACATTTGGGAGACTCAACGAAAAAAGCGATGTGCCAATAACGACTCGTTTCTGTGTCCTCATTTCAAACGCCGGGTGAAGTCATTTGTTTAATGAGCCTTCATTTAGTCCAAAAAAATCAACTTCTCGATTTAAAAAAAAAAAAAAAAAGATGGTGATGAAATCAGAGCAAAATTTGGAATGAATCGCATTCCGAGCTACGTTCGAAGAGAGACGGCGGCGGGAAACGCGCCGAAGGAAGTAGTGTGCACGGACACCCCGAGTGAATGGGAAGAGGTCTCCGCGTCCGGTCCGACCCACCCACGCTCATCCCATTCCCAACTCCGCTATTGCTGCCATTAACCCGTTAATGCCTAGCGTCCCTTTTTAGGGACGGTCCAAAAAAGGGTCTGAATTTCCCCAAAATGAACATTTCAACCAAATAATAGTGTTCAATGAGTACCTTGGTATTATTTCAATTCGTTATCAGCAGATTGCAGCACATAACCATTGTGAAGTGTGTTCTGTAGCAGTTTTAATATGATCTTCATCAAAAATCACATCGTTCACAATCTCAAGAGAAAAAGCTCAGTTTTCGAAGTGATTCCCAGCTTCCCAGTTTATGTTCATTGCTGATTTTATTTCTTCTTATAAAATGTCTTTTTAAGTATTATATCGTAGACAGAAAAAAAGTTCAGTAAAACAAGTATGCACCCTCTGGGGTCTATCGTCACTTTTAAGGACGATGTTTCTCTCCTTAATAAAAATATTATTCTTTACATGATATTTTTTTATTATTATTTTTCCTGTCCATTAAACACTGTTTGTAACCAGTATACAAAATATCTTTGGAAAAAAAATGTCAGGCATTAATGGGCTAATATCATTAGCAGTCGGTGGTCGATTCATCGGATTGATGGAGAAACGAACATCAGGGGCGTAGGAACGGGGGGAGCTGAGGGAAGCTCTGGCTCCCCCTGGAATATTTGAGACCGGCTCAGCTCGCTCGGAAAAATTTCTTTACTACAACATTCTGTAGCACATTTTTTCCCTCAAACCTGGTTTCAAATGTGTGATCTACTTTTCCAAGGAAATTCACGCAATGTCACCAAAAATCGTCAAAAGTCATTTTTTAAAGGTACCATTTGGAATTTTTTTCCGTTAGAAAAGTTTGAGATTTCCTATTTCTGAGCAAATATTCCATCTAAAACTAAGTTCATATTAAAAATGCAAAAGTGTAGTTAAACTTGTCTTTCTGAGGAAAGAGATATTAGCAATGTTTTTAAATTCCTTTTATTCACAAAAAGTGTTTATTTGAACATTTATGACTTTATAATTGATCTTGTGTGTAAAGGGGCGAAAGGTGTGTCTAGCCCCTCGCCCCCCGAAAACTTAAAGATCCGGCATTGCTCTCAGCTCCCCCTGTTTATACAAAGTTCCTACGCCACTGACGAGCATTACTAATTCCCCCCCCCCCCCCCCCCCAGTTTCTTCACTTTCTTCACATAGGGCTTAGGAGAGTGAGAGTCGGACTGATGTTCGGATCAGGGAGTCGGAGACTCGAACAATCTCAAGAGTCTGAGTCGGCCATTTTCTATCAGACTCGTCAGCTCTGTCCCCGAACTTTGATTTTTGAGGGGGCGGACATTTTCAATTTACCGAATGGAACTTCAAATTTTGCCGAAGGATACAGTCGTGCATTTAAAATTTGCAACATTGCAACGACGTCTCCAAATTTGCGGAATGGGGAAATGTTTTTAAGGTCACGGTGACCTCCCATGACCTCCCATCGGGGCGCCCCTCAGCCCTGCCGAGTCGGATCGATATTGGGATCAACGAGTCGAATGCTTTGAAGTTCAGCCGGAGTCGAAGTTTCATTCACGAAAACCGTATCTAAGCTTTTGAAGTTAAAAATATTCCAAAAATTTACAGAAGAATAGCTGCAAAAAAAAAAAAAAACTCGATTCCAAAGAAAACAGCCAAAACGAAAAACGAACACTATTTTTGCAAGCGAATAAAAGGAACGAAATCGAAACTGAATATAATTACTGCAAAAAATGGCAAATACTCAAGACATTTCAGACATTTTTTTTCTTTTAACCCATTAATGCCTAATATTTTTTTTCCCACAGATATTTTGTTTTTTTGGTTACAAACAGTGTTTAATGGACAGGAAAAATAATTTAAAAAATTTTATGTAAAAAATATTTTTTTTTAGGAAAGGAAAAATCGTCCCTTTAAAGTTACGATAGACCCCAGAGGGTACATACTTTTTTAACTAAATTTTTTTTTCTGCCTACGATACAATATTTAAAAAGACATTGAAGAAATAAAACCAGCAATGAACATAAACTGAGAAGCTGAAAATAACTTTGAAAACTTAGCTTTTTTTCTTGAGATTGTGAGCGATGTGATTTTTGATAAAGATCATTAAAACTGCTTTAGAACACACTTTACAATGGTTATGTGCTGCAATCTGTTAATAACGAATTGAAACAATACCAAGGTAGAAATTGAACACTATTATTTGGTTGAAATGTTCATTTTGGGAAAATTCACACCCTTTTTTGAACCGGGGGGGGGGTGTAATAATGGGTTAATCAAATAATAGCTTCTGAAAGAAGTATGGCATCAAAATCTCCAAATGCTGTCCGAAAACACTGAAATGGTCACCCATTTTAGTAAAAATAAAAATATCGCATTTTTTGGGTTAGGAAAAATCAGCTACGGTTGGAGAAAATGAATGTTAACACCCCAAAAGTATTCTCGGATAGGGAAACAGCCATTAGCGGATTCAGACTGTGAATTCTGGGAATACATCAATATCAGGGATCTGGGGGGAGGGCAGGATATTCCCCCCAGTCAATGAGGGATACGTGGAAGGGAATTTTTCCGGAAATTTTTTAAAATTTATTTCAAAAGAGCTGGTACTTTGCTCATGTTCGACCAGATTTTGCAACACTTTTTTGCGAATGGAAAAATGTGCAATGACTTGAAAGACTTTATATGGTTTTTGATAAAGAATGTTACAGTAGTCATGTTTTTTCTTTTCTCTTTTTTTGTGCTGACTATAAATTACGCTTTTTCAAAGTAAAAGAAATTGTAATGACACACTGATAAATACCCAATTACACAGCATACCATACAATTATTCTATAATACTGCACTAAATAATAAATAATTTACGAAATGTGCTAAATTGATGCAAGAAATTATTATTATTATTTTTTTTTTCCAAATGCATAAAACCTTTTATTTTTAATATTTAGCGCAATTTCTCTCACTAGCGATGTGTGATGACAAACGGGTCACACAAAGAGCAGAATATTATTGAATTTTTGGTTTTGCCGTCAAGTAAATTAATTCGTGTTGTAACTATGAGCTAGGGTGTCCACAGGGGGGAATATGGCGCAAGTTGCGCCATCAAAATTTTTGGGGGGGGATTTTTCAAAACTAATTTATTTATTTAAATTATTTATTATTTATTTTTTTAATTTAAATTATTTTCTGATTTTTTTAATAAAAATTATTCATGAATTATTTTTTTATTTAAATTATTTCTTTTATCTTACTTATTTTATTTATTTATTTATTTATTTTGTGTTTGTGTGTGTGCTTGGAATGTCTGGAAGAGGAAAAAAGTTATTCTATTCTGCGCATAATTAGTACTTATAAAAGATTAATAATACATAAAAAATAATAGTTCTTATTTAAAAAAATAAATAATATTTTTAAAAAATATATTAAAATATTTAAAATAAATAAATAAATAATATTTTAAAATAAATAAATATCATTTAAAAAATAAATAAAATAAAAAGAGGGGTTAAAATAAAAAAATAAATAGCACAAAAGGGTTGAGAAAAATTTGGTGGGGGGGGGGGATTTGCGCCATTGAGCTTGGGGGGGATGGGCACCCCTGACTATGAGAAAGTATAAGTTATTTTCTAAACTATATTTCTGGTTAATATTTATTATTTTATTTCTTTCAAAAATTAAAACAAAAACGCTAGAGGAGCGGCCCCACCCCCGGAAGTCCGCCTATGGAAACAGCCCGTCGCTTCCAAAAATCTCAGAGACTTGGATTCAAAAAGCGAAAGACATTTCACTGTGCTTGTGCCATCCCCGTCCAGAATGATGCATCGGTAAATAAAAATAAAACGTTCTTTTTCCTTTCCCGCCGCGCAACCGAGCGTATCGGTCGTCTGCACCGGGAGATCGTCTGCACCCATCTCATCTCCTGGAAGAGGATTCTAATTCGGGAATCTCCGGACCCGTGTCAGGCGCCGAGTTTTTTTTTTCCAAATTCTTCTCCCCCACCCTCTCGTTTGCTTCCTCTTCTCTCTCGGAAGAAACAGACAGACTCTGGTGGCCAGGGGTGTCTATCCCCCCCAAGCTCAATGGCGCAAATTCCCCCCCAAAAAATTTTCACAACCCTCTTGTGCTTTTTATTTTTATTTTGACCCCTCTTTTTTATTTTATTTATTTTTTAATACTATTTATTTATTTTTTAAACATTATTTATTTATTTTTTTAAATTATAACTATTTTTTTTTTAATATATTATTAATTTTTTTAAAGTTCGAACTATGCGCAGAATAGATTCGCTTTTTTTCCCTTTCCAGGCATTTTAAACTCGCACACACGCACACAAAATAAATTTAAAAAAATGAATAAATAAATAAATAATAATAAAGAAATAATTTAAATTAAAAAAATAAATAATTTAAATAAATAATTAAATTAGTTTTAAAAAATCCCCCCCAAAAATTTTGATGGCGCAACTTGCGCCATAATCCCCTCTGTGGGATTTCCCTGCTGGAGGCCACTAGATTCGATGATTAAAAAGTAAAAAGGCATCACCGAAGAGGAAGAAAGTTAAGTCGGAGCTCGTCGTCGGCAAATCCTTGGACTGTTCAGTTTTGGTCTCCTTATCTGAAGGAAGATATTAATTTATCGGAAAGGGGTACAAAGGAGGGCCACGAGGTTAGTGAGTGGATTTTCAAATTTAGACTATGAATCCAGACTTAATATGTGTATAAAGCAGTAAGTAACCGCCCCTAAGCAAGGGCTCTTTAGGGGCGGTTACTCACTGCTTTACACCCGAGCTCTGCCTTAAAATTTGCGAGTTGTACCCCCCCCCCCCCCCCCGCGAGTTGTGCTGCTGTCGCTCGCTGGTATTCTAATTTCACATTAGCCACCAGTTTTTTTTCTGCTCTCTTTGCTTTATAAGAGGATTTTTGCCTCCAACTCGTTTACTTTCGTATTCCATGCTGATGAGGGCATAATAAGCCCGAAACTGCAGTCCATGGATCGAAATGAACGAGTTGGCATTAATATGTGTAGCCTCGAGCAAAGGAGTATCTGAGAGGGCATGATTCAGTTGTTTAAATTTATCAAAACGAATGGTGTTGGGGGGGTTAGATTTTTTCACGGAAAGCAGGACGAGGGGTCATTGTTTCGAGCTGTTTAAATCTCGGGCTTATCTGTCAATTCGAAAAAATTGCTATTTTAGTAGGGTAGCGGGAACGTGGAACAGTTTACCGGAAGAGGCGGTAAAGAGCAATGGAGTAGATAGCTTTAAGAGGGCCATTGATCTTCATTGGTGTCTATCATTTGAATAGGACCGGCTCAGTTGGGTCCAGAGCCTGTTGCTGGTCGTTGCATTTGTATTGTATTATATTGTATTTGTTATTTATGTGTGATGCGCGTAATACACAGCCAGCCCCGTCAGAGACTGCAGTTTCGTTCTTACTTGCACTCATCAGTTTGGATTGGAGTAGGCAGTGCGTCCTTAGAGAGTGGTTTATGACGCTGTGGAGCCGGACACAAATCTGATGCCCGCTACACCCCCACAAGATCTGCTGTCCAGAGACAGATTCTGGCCAAGCCAGAAATAGCACAGCACATGGATGTTTTCCAGCCGTACCTTGACCAAGAAAATATGACAAATAATTTTATTTACAGCAAAGAAATATAATTTTCTACAATCCTTACTATAGAACATGCGGTACGCAGAGTAAAAACAAGACAAAAAGCTCATACAATGCGTCAAACTAAACGAAATATGAAAAGATAACCCTCAGAGCTGATATCCAAATGACACTATTAGGAAGAATTGAAACTCCTGAAAATTGGAACGTGAAAACACGAGAATTTCATTTAATTTATAAACAGTCATATTTTTCCGATCAACAGACGGGAAAAAATATTTTAAATAAAATTACTTTTTAAGTATGCCTTGAACTAGAAACTACGATGAATAAATTTATATGCAAAAAATAAATACTTTTCTGCAAACTTAAATATATCATATACTACGAAAGTATAGTGAGTAGAAACAAAACAAATATTTCTTAGAGTGAAATATTAAAAAAAGATTACCCTATTAATTGATGTTTTAATAAATTAATTTACCTATTTTGAATAAATGTTCACACGTAGTATATTTGTTGCAACATTTTTCAGGGGTCGATACTTTTTTCCTTGACATAGTGTTTATAATTAACCTCTCATTTTTAAGGAATAAGTTGAAATAAATGGCTACTTATAATCGAAAACTTGATTTAAACCAAAAAGACTCCTAAATTAAAGTGCTCACCACAGACTCCCCCTCCCCCTACTTTCTAAGGTTTTGATGCCAAGTGTGTTGGTGTAATTTTAGTAATGATTATACGAACATTGGTTGAAAGAAATTTGATAAAATTTTAAAATTAATTTTGGGAAAATATGGAAAATAAAATATTCTCTCAGAAATAAATCAGTAACTATTTCAAAAATCGGAATTGCAAAAGAAGGGGAAAAAAGGTGATGGTGAAATTGGTAATATTAAAAATAATCCTCTTGATCATTAATCGGCTAGGCCGATTATCAACAGCCGATTAATCGGTAATCTGCTAATTTGCTTATCGGTCCATCCCTAAAATATAGCAGAAATGCGAATTAACGCTGTTAAAAGTAAAATTTAATTGAGGACAAAATCCTTAAAAAGTCACACGAAAACAAAGTTGGTGAAAAAAAAAAAATCCGTGTTTTTTTAGCTTGAAAAATAAGAATCGCTAATTTCATGGAATAATTCAAAATGAAATACTCTAGAGAACAAAAAGAAAGGTTATCAACAATAAGGTGTGAAAACATGTATTGTCTTCAAATAATAACAGTAATAGTAATAATTAAAAAATAATAACTACGAACAGTGAAACGAATGAAATGCAAAAAAAAATTATCGCCTGCATATAAAAATAAAGGAAACTGAAAACGAAAACGATCAATAGGCTGCAAAAATATTCATTGTCTGAATAAAAAAAAGATTAATAATTTAGCTTTTATGAATTTCATCAGCCACGCCGCAATGGATCACGTGACTCGTTATCTACCAAATGCAAAACTATTAGAAAGTTCTATCATTTACGCCATTGTTTGGAACACTCCAGAGCAGAACGAAAGATTCCAATGATTTCGAATCGGTCTCCCATAGCTTCCTGTCGGCAAGTTCAGAATGCCCGTATGATACAGTTCATTCGAAGTGTACACTGCACCCAACTCATTTCGATAAATGAAGTCACAAAGTGGACATGATAACCCGTGATGAGTGTCATGTGACACAGACGGAAATTTGGACTTTCTCGAAAAGGAGATCCTTTCCTCCGAAATCGAAATTCGCCGCCCCCACCATTCCTTCCAAAGAAGTTCCATCTGTCACTTCATTTCAAAGCGCAGAACAAAAGAAATCGTTCGACGGCGAGAGAAATCGAAAAAACGAGTCTTCATTTTGCAGAAGGAATTCCAAGAAATTAATTTTGCCGCCGAAGAGAAAAGGATTTGAATTCGATTTCTCTCTCTTATTCTTTAATGCCGCTTCTCAGGGGCTCCTCTTTTATTCCATTTTCATTTCTACCTCTCGATTGCTTTTTTTTTTTTTTTTTTTGGCACTCTTTTAAGCTCAGATTGGGTCGCCAAATGGAAAATTAACTGTGGAAGAAGTTCAGGATGAAAACTCGGTTTTTTTCCCCAGGCATGACAAACTAAAAGTGTGGCCCAAGGCCGAAAAAGCTTTGGAGACCCCCCCCCCTCTACATTCTACCTTTTTAAGTCAACGAAAAAAATCTTTAATTTTTTTCTCAGTGATGCAGACCTAGCCACTTTTGGGGATCATTGTCTACAGCTCAGTGGTTCCGAACCTGTGGGTCGCGACCCCAAATAGGATCGCGACATTATCCCACCAAAGATGGCCTATAATTGCGTTCTTATGGGTTAATTTTGAGAATATTGCAGGGGAAAAGTCCCGAGCCAAATTCCACCCCTTTAACTTAATTAACCCATTTATGCCCGAGTTTTTTTTAACATTTTCTTTTTTCAATTTTTTATCTGCTTAAAACTCTTACTTGGAATGGTTTACATACATTTTAGGCTTAGAATACTTCGCCGTTGCCATATTTTTTAAGTTATTCAACGTCCTGTTTATGGGATATTTCGCAGATGTGTGAGCAACATTCGACCTTACTTGACTTTACTTTTGCAAAGTAACATTACAGAAGGTATCTGTGATCCATTTTAATCAAATCATTTTAAAATAGTTTCATTTTATGAAAAATAAGTTCGCAAAAAAAATTACTTTCTGTGGCTTCCCATGCTGGATCGTTGCTTGACTGATTTATCTGAAAATAGCTGTCAATAAATAAACCCTGATGTCCAACTAGTGGCTCTATCTGGTCTTCTCAAGAAGAAGGACTATTTAACTTGTGAAAAACAGCTTTAGTAAAAGGATATACCCATTACAGGTCTTTTGTCTGCCCGTCCCGTTTTTAGGCTACTGGGCATAAATGGGTTAAAAGTAGACAACAAACGGGATTTTCGGACTTCAATTTCGAATGTACAGTCGTGTACAGTAAACATCTGGTTGTTTTAAACTGTTTTGCACATAAAAAGATATACTGAACGTGTCGTCTTGAATAGAGCTTTGGAGAAATGCAAGGTACTTAAAATATTAAGCTGCAAGAAAGAATTAAACCTTCCGTTATAGGAAGCATTCTATTATCAAAATAACAGAGGGAATCTAATAAACTTTCTTTAAAAATATATTAATATTCGTGGTGTACCGAGTACTCGGTAAATACTCGGTACTCGGCCTACTCGGGCAATTTACCGAGTAGTCGGTACTCGGGAAAATTTTGGTCAGTTAAAAACTGAATGTTTTTCATGAGAACGAATTTTGTGAGACATTTGCGATTGCTTTATTCACAAAATACAACTGTGTTCTATCTATGAGTAAAAAGAAAGTTAGCTATTGCTTCTGTCCTTTAATCCGTTAACTATCTTTTCCATATCATATATTAGTGTGTTGAATTCACTTTTGACCAGGAACAGTTCCATGTGATCCCTAAGACGAATATTCATAGACTGATGATAAAAAAACCTTGAAATCAAGCTTTAATTTATTTTGAATTATTTGAAAATTTAGATTCCGAATTTTTAAACCGAAATTAAGTCATTTTCATAATTGTAAGCAATATAGTGTAACTATTTTTGGTCGAACAATACTTCGGAAAAAATCAAAAAATGCTTGGAAAATATTTTGACAGTCAAAGACATTGTATTTTAAACTGTGGTGCAACCAATATCTTTGGTGCAACAACTGGTCATGCCGAGCACTCGATAACTTGGTACTCGGCTGAAGTGCTACCGGTACGCTTCTAGTTAATATATTCATTGAGAAAGTGTTGCAGAGTGGCGAACATTACACTGTTTCTTTCCACCGTCCGACACTGCAAAAATTCAAAGCAATGTATTTTATATGAAAGAAAAAAAAGGGACAACACGATTTGTTTGTCAATCTGAGGAGAGATGGCGCCACCAAATATCTCTTGACTCCAGTGCAAGAAATATTTTTTCGTTTATTGAAATTTTCTTACCGAAAATCGAATCCGAGTTGAATTGTTGAATATATATTTTAGGATATTTTATGTCTGCTAGGAATGGGTGGATAGAACGGAGTGGGGGGGGGGGGGTATTAGAAAAATGAAAAGAAACAAAAATAGAACATTATTATTATTATTATTATTTACAACTATTATTGTTTATGATTATAAGAATCTGTGGAGTTCCGAAATTTTTTACAACAGAGCTTAATTGGAATAGTGGGCCCCTCACGACATCTTTCACACCCACCCCGCAACATTTTACATTCCAATGAAAAATGAATAATATTTGCATGCGCCATCGTAAAAAAAAAAGTTGCTGTAGATATTCGTACTTGGATACAAATTCACACACAAGGGTGATTCTCCAAAATCCTAACAATATCATGTTCTCGAAGGATGAAACAAAAATTGTTTGACCAAGAAAGTTTTTTTACTTTTTTCAATTATTGTTAGAAATACTTTTTCCGATGTTATTCTATTCAAATTAAAACAATCATTCATTTTTTCTCACAAAAATTTTTGAACAACCAAAAAGTCACTCTTTTTGCGCGTCCCAAGAGACACACGGCAGTGTGTCAGCCAATTTCGGATGTCACATATTGCTAGTTTGTATAAATTATATGCATCAGAAATATGTGTAGATAAAATGGCATTTTCAAGGTAAAAAAATTTCAGAGGAAAATCCCTGCCCCCTTCCCCTCCCCAGGAGAAATTTCACACCCCAAATCGGGCGACTTCAAGCCCCTCAATATTTTTTGCAAGTTTTGGCTTCCTCTGTGAAACGTTAGGGGTCGGATTTTTTCATTGTTTTTTTTTTTTTTTAATTCAACGTCAGTTGTCTTTAAGAGCGTGTTTGCAGTTATTACATCTAAATTTTGGGTACTTCGAGTTTTTCCTCCATTTTACGCCAACAGGTATAAGGACATAATAAAATACGAGTGGAGGAGTTACAAATAAAGTGAAGCCCTTACGATCCGGAAAACATCCCGAATCAACATTTCTGGAAGAACTGATTTCTATCCTGCAAAAAATAAGTTGTTCTTACAGTATAATACTGAAAGCATAGGTTTCGGTTTAAAACTGTAAAAGCGCAGTAATAAACTAAAACTAGCTATTTTACAGTTTATTTCTGTAAAAATAGCAATTTTACAGTTTGATACCATAAAATTAGCAGTTTTAAGGTTTATTTCTGTAAAATTACTGTAATAATAGCTGCATATCATATTGTAAAAACGACATTCATTTTTTAGTCTATCTTGGGGGTGTTGTTCTTCAAGAAAGTGTTTCAGCTGGAAGCAGTCACAGAGAAGATCTTCGCCGGTGTGTTGCAACACTTCCGGAATCGAAAGTCGGCGATCGATGGGGGCAATGTCATCGCTCGGGTGCTCGGTGGGGTGTTTTCCTCGGTTACCATGGAGCCCGCGATCCCCCCAGCATCGAACGCGAAGGAGTCGAAATTCTAGGTTGATGCTTGAAGACTTGCGAAAACCGAAGGAGCCTTTCATAAGTCTTTATTGACCACCGATCCTGCACTTCGTCCGATTCGCTCATTGAACTGTAGCACTAAGTATATTATTAGGGCCTGACTGAATAGGCCAACTTGGCCGCGGTCTAGTGCCCCCGCAATTTAGTGGCCCCCAAATGGCTAAAATTGCTGTAGTCAATGCCTAAATTTGTTTTATCCTATGCCTAAAATTGTAGAGCCTCAGTACAGGGGGCCCCCTAAAAAGTAATTGGCCTAGGGCCCCATGATATCTTAACCGGGCCCTGTATATTGGGCTCAAACTATAACGACTCAATGGATTCACTTCACTCTGCGTGAATGAGCCTCGTTGTGCACTTGCTAAGATAACTCGGATTCATCACCGATAGCCTTAAACGCCTTCAGCCCCCAGCCATGGTTCAATCTGTGCGGCCGAAATGACTATAAAAGGTTGCTTGGCAGTTTTCTGAAGCTTCAGCAAACGTGTTCCTCCCCTACTGACTCGAGTCCAAACTGTGGAAGTGGAGCTGACTGGTGACGCCATCTGTCGAAGGTTGTCCCAGTGACCGTCGATATGTGTTTTAAACAAAGATGGAAAGTTCGATTTTTTTCGACCCGGCGTCGAAGTTGCTGAAACTTTAAGATACCAGGTAACACACAACGTTCCAGCATGAAAACACTTAGCTCAGAGAATAAGCGTTGTTGAGGTTAAAAAGAACATTCTCGCGATTAATACAGTCAACCAAGCGTTATCGCGTGAAAACAAAACAATTTCTCGTCCTCGATCAGTATTGCATTGTGTACACAGATTGTCAGCTTTAACAAGCCCTTTTTCCATTTTCTCATACGCAAAACCCTTTTTCAGTTGCAAAAAGGGTCAAAATAAAATGCCGATTTAAGGTATCAACAAATGTTGGAAACAAAAAGAGAGTGACTGAAAAGAGGCGAAATTTATCTTTTTGTTCAACCCCTATCTTCTCACAATAATATTTAGGGAGATTTTCTGCAAATTGAAAAACAATACAAACACAAAAAATCAATGGTATTTGTGCAATCCATGTTCACCGGGATGTTTTTAATATTATTTATTTATTTATTTAAATTATAAATATTATTTTTTTCCTTTTTTATTAAGTTTTTAAGAGCTCAAATTATGCGCAGAATAGAGTCTTTTTTTTTCTTTCCTGACATTCTAAGCATCCACATGCACACAAAAAAAATTAATTAATTAATTAAAAAAAAAAGAAATAAAAGAATTTAAATTCAAAAAAATTAATAAATAATTTTAATTAGAAAATTTCGTAAATAATTTTAATTAGAAAAAATAATTAATAAATAATTTGAATTAAAAAAAATTGTTAAATAATTGAAATAAAAAATTAATTAATTAATAATTTAAATAATAAATAAGTTTTAAAAAATCTCCCCCCCCCCTGATGGAGCAACTTGCGCCATAATCCCCCCCCTATGGGCACCCTTGAGTAGAGCGATCGTTCTAATAAAAGCAAAAAAAAAAAAAAAAAATTGTTTTATTTCCTTTATAAAAATTATTTTCCTTTTATAAAAAATAATAATTTTAATCATTTCTCTTGCTTTATAGTGCAAGGACTAGCATGAGGGGCAATTCATCGACACTTAACATGTTCATGCGCGGATTGGACATTCCTTGTGCGTAGAGCCCGATCATTCTGACATTGGACATGGGCCCCCCACCCCTCTTCTCACATCAGTTATGTGTTACGAGTAAAAAAAATTCTTTCAATACCAGAATGAAATAAAAGTTTTGTGCAAGATCGAACGAAAAAAAATATTAATAATAATGCCATCAAATTATTAAGAGAAAAATATACGTCGACACACACAGTAGGCTTTTAGTATTAATAGTAAAATATACAGTAGGCAGTTTAATAAAATATACAGTTGGCTTTTAGTATTTAGGAGGCGTTGGATAAAGTAAGGGGATTTCGGATCCCCCTGAAATCTAAGAGGAAGGACCTGTGCCCCACGTGCCCCTGCGGTAATCAGGCTCTGCTTGTGCGTGATATTATTTCTACATTTGTTTTAAATAAATATTTATAATAAAAATTGAACAATTATTTAAATTTAAAAGCTTAGATTCGGTCATTATGAATGATTAGTCTTTAAGCTACATCTGACTTAAGAAGACTTTCACGTACCAAAAATATTGAAATTGAGTTATTTGGGCTGTTTTCAATCTTCATCTTTTTTGGTCAAAAAAATACATTAATATAGTGTTGCGAATCATTATTTAAATGCAGAAAGTTTCGGTTTTATAGCTCTCTCTCTGTGCTTAACGTACTGATGATCCATAAAAAGGCACGATCGACTTGTGCACTAGAAGAAAGACAATAAGTGCAGGGGGGAGGGCACCAAAAACTTTTTTTTTTTTTACAAAATTGCAAAATTAGCAAAAAACTGACTTTCCTTCAAAACAAAAGAAGCAAATACCCCCCCCCCCCTTTTTTCCTTTTTACAATTTTTTAGTATTTATTTCGCATATTTCCTACTACATCATTAGTTTATTTATCTGTTTATAAATTTATTTATCATGATTATTTCACGCGTTATGGTTCGTCTATAATTGTATTGTCATTCGATATGAAACATGAATAAAATATCTGAATAATCCTAAATACAGTGAATTCTCACTTATGCACCGGCCCAAGGGACCAGCAGAAAAAGGCGCATAAGTGAACAAGCTTATTTAAAGATCTGAAACACAACATATAGGTTCTAATGAGAGAATGAATAACAATGTTTCTGTAGACAAGGGACATATTGGTACGGTTTGGCAATGACTATAACGTAACTACAATGATAAAGAGAAGACAAAAATTGTAGCATACCTAATTACAAACTGTTCCCATTAAAACGATCCATAATAGATAATTGTCCCTCTCCGAGCGCTAATCATTCGCCTTTATTGCTCACGGAAGGCATTTTTTTCGCATGGACTAAAGAGGAAAGTGAAGAAAAATTCCTTTTTTTTTAAAGAAAATAAATAAATGTTGTACATTTTACTGAAAATTCGGCGCATAAGTGAAATATTTATCTTTAGAGCGACGCATAAACGAATGATACTATCATTATTTTGTTATGGAATGTGCTGGGACCATTCGAAATCGTCATATAAATGAAAAAGGCGCGTAAATGAGGCGGCATATAAGGGAGAGTTCACTGCATAGTTTAAAAAAGCTAAAAAATACGCTTTTAGAGGAAAACAAACTAAGAACATTTTCAAAACTATTGAATATCCACTAAGTTTAGATGCACTTATAATGCATCAACATGTAATATATTTTAGCCTTTAGTATTAAATATATTGTTTTTCTATTTGTAACGAACTCGAATTTTATCTTTTATTCAGAGTTACATACAAACACCATGCGAAACTAATAAAAGCGTATAAAATAATTTAATTATAGTTTACAAAAACTAAAAAATACACTTTTAGAATTAATCAAACTAACATGTGCACTTATAATACATCGACACGTAATGTAGTTTAGCTTTTAGTATTGCAAATGGTATTAAATATATTACTTTTATATTTGTAAAGAACGGGAATTTTATCCTTTATTCAGAGTTACATGCTCAAAAAACTGAAACACTTATAATACATCAACACATGTAATATAGTTTCGCCTTTAGTATTAATACTAGTATTAAATACATCACTTTCATATTTGCGAAGAACGTGAATTTTATCTTTTATTGAAATTTACATACATACATACATACATACAAACAAGCAAAACAAACCCACATGTGAAACTAATAAAAGCGCATTAAAAAGAGACTGAAACATATTGAAAACGTTAACTGTAACATAGATAGTTGAAAAAAATAACAGTTAATGTTTCAAAACCTGGCTACATTCTTCGATTGCGGTAACTTGAATTTGTCGGAAACTAATTCATACTTCTTCATTTCATTATTACATCAGCTGACATTCAGTAGGTGAAGAAAACCAAATTGATTCCATTTTCAAAAATATTCCCCGATAGCCATCAAACAACGAAGAGAGATTTTTACATCCACTCATCAGAAGCCATTAGAAAAATACGATTCGTGCAGGAAAAAATGCCTAACGTTATGAAAATTCATTTCAAAGGGGGAAGAAAAAAAAAGTTAAAACATCGGCTTTCAATTTAATGAAAAACACTTATTCGCGCGTTATGTCGTAAAAGTATTCCAAAAACGATCTCCGTCGAAGGGCGCGCGCTGCCCCCCCCCCCCTTATCTGACTCGTGCCGTTAACCGAATCCAGAGCTCTCCATGCTTAAAACAAACCGAGAGGAGGGGAAAAAAATTAATTCGCTGCAATTTCTGGTCGCAGTCACGTTCGGTGGAGCGAGCGGTGGGAACGATTTTTGCGCAACGAAAAAGCGAGGAGAGGAAATGTCGCCAAAAGAGGGCTGGATATCGCCGCGATGGGAACCTTTCGGAGATGTGTTGATGCCGAAGGATTGTCCGCCATATTTGGTCGACATAGCAATCCTCGTTCTCGAATTTGCGCGTCCTATGTTCAGTATGGCAGTAGCGGCGTGGCCAGATGTGTGTGTGTGTGTGTGCCCCCCCCCCCCCCACCTTTAGGGGGTAGAGATATTGTATCCCCCCATGAGGCAAGAAAATCATACGCATTTTCAAATAATGCGTTTCCAGGTTTATTTTCGAAAATTTTCGGATGACCCCCCCCCCCCCAATGCAAAAATTTCTCACTATGCGATAAATCCCTGCGTTATAACAACGAATAATGAAAAATGACAGCATCGTTTAATCATTTGCAATGTAAGAATTCTCAATTGCCTCGATTTGGGCACATTCATCCCGCCCTCACAGACAACGGTGTCGCAAAAGTAATTGACACATTTTGCGTGAACATTCCGACAGAATGCCCAAACTGACATTCATTTCATAATGACCAAGATTTTTCTTTTTTTTTTCCCCCCCAACAACTTCGAAACGGAAAACTAAGATTGAGAAATGTTCGGAATAAAAAAATTAAAAATGTGCATAAACTGCTGTTGATTTTTTTTTTTTCACGCGAAATGTAAAGCAGGGTACTATAGATGAACATATTTTTCTCAATATTGCAACCAGTGCCATATTTTCAACATGAAAATTTTTCCCACAATACTTATTAACATAACTCTTTCATTTTTTGCCACTTCTATTTCCGCTTTCTTTTTTTTTTTTTAACCGACTTCAACAAAGGAGGAGGTCATACAATTCGTCGGAGAAATTTTATTTTTTTGTATATTATAAGATTACTCGACGACGCCTGGACCGATTTCAAAAATTCTTTTTCTGTTCAAAATTGTTTCATTTCCGATTGGTCCCATCGTCTCGTGGTCCGGGTTCGATAACGGGATCCTGCAGAAATCGATCGAAATAGAAATCGTGATTACAGTAATCGTAATAATGACAATTTTGAGTGTAAGGCTTCTCTGGATTACATAATGAAATTCATTTCTATAGTCTTTTTAAAATTTTTATGTATCTACTTGTATTAAAAACTGAATATCTTTCTAAGTCCTGCTTCTTTCTCCTGAACGCCAATGAACTGAAAGTCGAACCCAGGTACCGATAGATTCATAATTTTTCAAGCTTCATTAGTTATAATTTACACAAGGTTTAATAAAGGGATTCTGAAGAAGTTGAGAAAAATCCTCAAACTTTTGCTCAAATTTAAAACGACTAGGTGACCCGTGCGGAATTCCGCAAAAAAAAAAAAAAAAAAACTAAAACAAAAAAAAAATGTAAAATCTTGTACGTTTGCACGACATCGCCATCAACTGCCGTCGTTATGACAACTTTTCAAAGAGATCAAAGACACGTTCACTTTTACAACTACTACAAAAGTGATACCCTATATTAAAATCAAATACCCAAGGCTACTACTAAACTAAATACTAACGTTATCGCAAAACTACCATAGTATTTTGAAACAATAAAAGTTACAATTAAGGTTTACCGAGCTAAGCCTTGGCTTGAAATGTCGCATTTAAAATTGATTTGAACAACAATGGTATAACGATTTTGACGGTTGAGCAAAAAATTTAACTTTTTCAAACTTCAATCGCTTATAAGTCGTTTAAACGTGGATTTTCGAGATTCTCGTTACGCGGCGCTAGCGGAGAAACGTTCTAAAGAACGCATTTTTTTAAATCTTTCGAATGAAATCAAAATGGAGACGATACGACAATTATTTCGCTAGATAGAGTCAATTTTGTACCCAAAAATTGAAGTTCGAATAAAAAACGAACCGACACTTTTTAGAGGGTGGGTCTAATTTTCGTCAATAGCCCGCGGGATAAGCTTCAAAATCATAAATTTTCTTGCAATTCGATAAAGAAATGAGCGAGTTTCGACCGGGTATAGGATTCGGCTTAGAGAAATAATATATGTAGACGATTTGTCCTAAATGAATAAATATAAAATCCATTGTTATAAAACGTAATTGATATGAAACTGATAATAATGACAATAAGAATTTTGAATGAAGGCTTAACTGAATCAAACATGAAACTCATTAGTAAATTTTACTTTACCTCACCAATACCTTATTTCTGAAGTACATTTACACTAAAAAGAATAAAACAAAAATATTTTTGAAAAAAAAAAATTAAACCGACTTCAGAACTTCACTCGGCAAGTGCTCTAAAAAGTAAAAAATAATTTTATTCTCTGAACACTATCAATGTTACATTTAAGAATAAGTTTTAAAGTCGGTGCAAAAACTGTAAGTAAAAAATATTTTTGAAAAAAAAATTGAACCGACTTCGGAACTTCACTCAGAAAATGCTCTAAAAAGTAAAAAATAATTTTATTCTTTGAACTCCATCGATACTACATTTAAACATAAGTTTTGAAGTCGGCGCAAAAAAAGCCAAATAGAATCATTCGAAACTATAAATATAAATTTAAATGAATCCAGGTTCTTTATTCGCATTCGCATTCATTGAAAAATACATATACAAATATTCAGCTCTCAATTTTAAATGATTTCTCTGAAAATGTTGGCAAAATATAGTAAACATCATTTTACCTATAGTTTTTGCGCCGACTTCAAAACTTATGTTTAAATGTAGTATCGATGGAGTTCAAAGAATAAAATTATTTTTTACTTTTTAGAGCATTTTCTGAGTGAAGTTCCGAAGTCGGTTCAATTTTTTTTTCAAAAATATTTTTATTTTAATCTTTTTAGTGTAAATGTACATATGAAATAAGGTAATGTTTCCATTGCAAAACTTCACCCAATTTTCTTAAGTAAATGCTTCATAAAATAAACTATGTAAGAAAAAAAAAGAAAGTATCAACGCGTCTAAAATTTTAAACGATTGACACTAAAAAATAATCCTTGTTATTCTCTGGTATTTATTTGTGTACTAGTTTAATTAAAGGCTAAATATTAACGACTTTTCAACTAATTTATGTTTCAAAACAACACTAGATTCTCGTAGTTCATAAAATTTCACGATGTATTACATAGGTGGCCCGCTAATGAGTTTTATGTTTGATTCAGTTAAGCCTTCATTCACAATTTTCATGATCATTATAATAACTGTTTCATATTAATCACGATCTGTAACAATGGATTTCATATTTAATCATTTAGGACAAATCGCTTTAAATTTGAGCAAAAATTTGGAGATTTTCCTCATTTTCTTCAGAATTCCTTTATCAAACCTTATGTAAATTAAGACTAACAAAACCTGAAATATTACGAATCAATCAGTACCTGGTACGACTGTCAGTTCGTTGGAGTTCAGGAGAAAAAAGCAGGACATTGAAAGATACTCGGTTTAAAATTTTCAAAAAGACCATAGAAAGGAGTTTCATTATGCAATCCAGAGAAGCCTGGCGTTCAAAATGGTCATTATTACGATTACTGTGATCCCAATTTCTTTTTCGAAAGATTTCTGCAGGTTCCCGTTATCGAACCCGGACCACGAGAGGATGGGACCAATCGGAAAGAAAGACCTTTCTAACAAAAAAAGAATTTTTGAAATCGGTCCAGGCGTCTTCGAGCTATCGTGGAACATACCGAAAAAAAAAAATTTCTCCGACGAATTGTATAACCTCCTCCTTTGTTGAAGTCGGTTAAAAATGATGTTAAACTGTGTTTTGCCAACATTTTTCAGAGAAAATTAAGAGCTGAATATTTGTACATAATAATTTCATAAATGTGTGGTCGTCAATGTAGTATATATGCGAATGCGACTACAGAACCTGGATTCATTGAAATTTATATTTATAGTTGAATTATAGTTTCGTATGATTCCATTTTAAGTTTTTGCTCCGACTTCAAAACTTATGCTTAAATGTAATATCGATGGTGTTCAAAGAATAAAATTATTTTTTACTTTTTAGAGCACTTGCCGAGTGAAGTTCTGAAGTCGGTTTAATTTTTTTTTTTTTTTTTTTTTCAAAAATATTTTTGTTATTGACTGAAAATAGTGAGCAATATGAACTTCAATTATTTTTTTTTTCCATTTAAACTGAACAGTAAACGGGAGGCTCCTTAAAAAACTGGAAACCTCAGGTGCATAGATATACCTGAGTTTACATTATTCGATCGGCCTATAATTTTTAAACCAGGCTGCAGTTTTTGAACCATGAAGAACAAATCGAAGAACTATTCCCGTTTTTTTTTTTTTTTTTTTTTCAATGCAAAAGAGCAAAGACGGCTTTTGAAGTATTAAAAAAAAGAGAAAAGAAATCTCGGAAACACAGAGCGTTCTTTTAACATCAGAACTACTTCAGATGCCGGCCACCTTGTCTAGTGGTCAGAGTAGTCTGCCATGGATGGTGTGGCCCCGGGTTCGAGTCCCGGCTTGGGCATGGATGTGCTTTCTCTCTCCTGTCCTTGTCCTTTCTTTGTATGAATGTGTTGTTGTGTGAAAGGTTGCCTACCCTATAAACGGGTCCCTGTGGCATGCGTGTACTGTGGAAGTCGGACTTCACACCAAATAACGGTACAGTTGGAAAAGTGAAGCAGTGCACCTCAATTGTCAGCCTGGCTGGCCGGCACACGACAAAAAAAAAAAAAACTACTTCAGATTCATTATTATAAGGTAAGACAAAAGGAAAGAAAAACTTCCGCCTTTCCGTTGTGGCTAAAATAAGAGTTAAGTTTAATTTTATGAGAAACTTGCACGGTCTACTTCGAAAGTAAAAGTTGTGTCGAGTGGCGCACGTTCGACGCTTCTGCCCAAACTCATTCGGTAAAAAAAAAAAAGAAAAAAAAAAACTGGTATGGACCCCCACACTACTTCCTTTTACGTGTAAATTTCTTAGCAGATGCCTTAAAGGTTAAAATAGTGCTTGGAGTGAGCAAGGTAACGATTCAAACATTTACACCCCTAATTTGCCAAGAAACAGTACAAAAAAAAATGTTTTACACCGATTAATTTTCTAAATATCGATGATTTTAACATCATTCAGTGGATTTTTCGCAAAAATATAGCCAATTGCGCCAAATTGAACCCAAATTCAAAAAAAAAAAAAATGACCAACGTTGTCGCCAACTTGGCGATATGTCGCCAGGTTGGTGGCAAAAAACTTGGCGATATATCGCCAAGTGGTCGCGCCAATTCATGTCACTTAAGGCTGTTGTCCCAAGAGCTTGGCGCCAAGGAAAATAAATAGCCTTCCGTAATCAAAATCAACTTCAAATAACATTCCAATCTTTGATACATACGACGTGATTTTCAGTCAAGAATAAGTTCCCTTAGCATCGTAGAAAATTTTTGCGTTTTTAAAATTTAAATCCATTTTTAATGAAATCTGCCTTGGCGACGGTTCCAGAATAGCAACCCTACACGCATTAGAAAAGGAAAAACTTTGTATCCTACCAAAAAAATACAGCAATAATATAGCAACAAAAACAACTGAAAAATTCACAACACTCTGGTAGTCTTACTGATATTTTTTAAATTTCATTTTCATCAAGTTTTATATTTTTAAAAGTGGCTTTTTAAGAAACTATTGAATCAACACATTATTTTAAATTGTATCATTGAATATAGGTGTCGCTGCAGTAAGAGTTTTTACAAAACGAAGGCAATTCTCTGCTTCTGCTAATCGACTGTCATAAATCACTGTAGTCCTCCCCGCCCAGCCTTCCAGTAACCCGGAAGGAAAAACCAAATCCGCTCCTTTTCTTGGGGAGAGGGTAACAGCACTTGAGGGCTTCAGAGCTGCTCTACCGCTTTGAATTCACAATGCAGTCTGGAATTCGCATTTCATGAATACCAATAAGAGTTTTAGAATTTGATAATTTGAGTTTAGAACATTGCTTTGCTCATTCATTTTGCAATTTTACACTGTGGAATTATCAGTATCACCATTATTTTCCAAAAAAAAAAAAACCCGCTAACTATAAATAGGAGACGGCGATTACAATACTTTAATTTTCTAAAACCATGGGCGGCTGGTGCACCAAAAAGGTGGGGGGTCAAAAGAAACGTATTCTTGGCGGGGGGGGGGGGGTAAGAGGCAGCGCCGCTGGAGCGGTTTTTTTTTTTTGAATTTTGTTATATTTTTGGATTTTAACACTAATGATTAAATAATCTGAAAAAAAAAAAAAAGATATGGCCTGAAAAATTAAAAAGGATAGCTACCTTCGACATCCGCTTTCCGGTTCTAAGTTCCATTCTAATGAAAGAACCTGAAAAAGTCCAGTTTTTGGAATTTGGAGCTTTTGCCTTCGTAAAATAAATCAATCCACTGAGTAAAAAAGAATTTCAATCAATCATTAGTTTTTTACTCAGAAAAAAGTGAGGGGGGCAAGGCCCCTTTCCATTTGAGAGTGAGGGTGCAGTCGCCCCCCTGTACGAGCAGACTATACTAAAACAAGGAAAATATTTAAATGTAATTCAGGCTTTGCTCGTGTATGTTTCAGGATTACAACAAATTAATAAAAAGTATTCTGAAAAGTATATAAGCATAAGCTCAAAAAAAAGTTTAAAATTAAAAAAATATATATGCTTTTAACTCAAATACTGTATACTTTCATGCAAATGGGTCATTACAGCCAGTGGCGCAGCCAGAAAATTTTTCTGAGAGGGGTTTTCAAAATTAAAAATTGTTGCTTTATCAGTAATTTCCGATGTGAAAATATTCAACATAGGAAAGCAAATAGTTGCTGTGGTTCAATAATTATTTATTATATCACTTGTTATTTCACAAGATCATTTTAAAACTTCTTCAAATACATCAAAGTCTTTAATTCTTCAAATGTTCAATGTTGTTATGATTGCAGATAACCGCTATGCCATTTAATATTTCTTTAAAAATCGCTATGTAGAAATTCTAAATCAAAGAGAAGAATGTCATTAGCCTTTGAGTAAAAATAATTTGTATAAATAGCTATTTAAAACCCTTTCCTGGTTTACTGGAAAAGGATTTGTGCCATTGAGGAAGTGCTGAGTGTGACCATAATCCTCTTGCGTGTTTTACTAAGACCATTTCGGACCTCTTATACCAGTATTAGTTATCAGTATGGAATATTACTTGTATATTTCAGAACTGGAAAAAAAAATTGTGATTGCTTCCCACTCAGTAAGCAGTAAGCTATTTTGTTAAAACCTATCTCGTTTGTAAAAGATTAAATACTGTTTTTTCCCTATATTGATGGAAGGGGATATATTAGGGTGGTTCACAAACCTATGGCAAAAAAAAAAATTTGTCCTAGAGGTCAAGGCGGTGGCTCATTTTTTTACCTTTATCCACCCTAATATACTGCCGAAATTGCAACCTCCTACTTAAATAAAAAGACGGTGCTCAAAGCTCAAATAGTTCTCCAGTTTTTGTCAATTTCAGGCGTTTTTCGATTGAGCGTCAAAAAAAAAAAGATTCCGGGTGTTTTGCTATCATTCTTGCTGATTCTTATGTTCAATGATCTCCTGAATCCTAATATGGCCCCCCTTTTCCCCCCATTGCCACCCACTTTTCGAAAATAGCGCCCCCCCCCTCCTATTTTCATCAGATATCGACAATTTCATAGATATTATTTGGAATGGAAGGAAGCATTATATTTACCATTAACATTCTTCTATAGGGCTAGAGAGGTGAAAAGTTCAAAATCATAAACAACTTTTCACAAGTTAGGAGACTCATGGGGGTATTTTCCCCTCCCCTCCGTAAAATATTTAACATATCATCAACAACTCATTTTTTCCAGTTTCAAAATTTTACACTTATTTTTTGGTGCAACACAATAGTATCGGACTGCCTGCTATGACTCCCACGTCCAAAAAATTTTTCAAGCTGTAAAATTCTTTTTCAAAACCTTCGGAACATCGCATGTTACATATGAGTCGCACCGCAGATTTCCTTCAGCAAAGAACATTTATATTCATTCTAGTTATGTTCGAGCGATTACCGTGAAGGGGGAAACGGAGATCATATTTGGATTCTGTGGGGCATTTTACATAAGAAACAGCAAGAATAGTGTCAGATACATTTGAAGTTCATTTTGTGCCGAGCAGTGTTGTTATACTGAAATTTGCTAGAAGTTTTTAATTAAAGCCAAAATATTTAAACTTCTTGCTATGCAATTCAACTTTCTATGTACATTTATGTATAGCTTTTTTCTTGAGAGAAAGAGACTTTTAGTATTGAATATTTTATTGTCTCAGCAAGGATAAGTACTCAATTTTCTTCAACAGCAGGTAAAAGAAACTGCTTATTCTCCTCATTATTGAAAAAAATTCTGTTAAATTCTTGAATTATTTGAACATTTTCCTCAGCAACGTTATTCACCATTATTTATTTATCTTAATTTTTTTCTTTTAATTATGTGATTGATATTATATTTGCATTCGTTGGGGCGAAGCACGAAGAATGGTAGAAAGTAATCCTTAATATTCATGTTTGAAAAAAATCCAATTGTTCTGTACTACACTCAGGGGATGGGGCCTCGCATCTCCACTTTGCCCCGAATTTTTCTCCATTCGAACTTTGTTCCAAGACAAAATTTTACGAAGTATTCTCGAATCATACAGTTAAAAACACCATTTTTTTCGTAAAAAAAAAAAAAAAAAAAAAAAAAAAAAAACCTCGCTTCGAACTTTTTTGCGTCTTCTCTTATACACTGTTCACAGTTTCGGTCGAATTTTTATCTGCATTCAATTAAAGAACATCTGGGCCCCCCTAACCCGGTCAGGGGAACAATGTGTTACTTTTTTTTTTTTTTGAAGGCGATGCCATGGACGCATAGGGCCCCAAAACAGACTAAAATCGAAAACACGGATAGGCCTGATTGAAATGAAAAAGCCCGAGAGTCTACAGAACCTGATTACTGACTAGGCCTCCTGCTTTTTAGAGGCCTCCTGCTTTTTAGGGGCCTCCAAATAGTTAAAATTGTTTTAGACTATGGCTGAAATTATAAGGTTGACTAGATGGAAACCTAAAAGCATAAGCTTTGTGTCGGGAGGAGGCCCCAACTTGCTGGACACTTACTCTTTTAAACATGAAGTTTTCTGAAATCAACACGAAAATCATAGCCAGAATATCAGTTATAGTTATTTTCATTTATTTCATCTTAGTAGAGTTCCGACTTGTTTGGGGTGGAGGGAGGGGGAAATACAGGCCCTCCGTTAAAAATTTCAATGTTTTACACCTAAATGTTTACAATATGACGAAAATCGTCAAAAAGAACGCTTCCGTTTATGTTAGACAGCCAGAATCCAAGGGCGAATCCAGCTTGATAAGCTTATAAGATGAATGCACATATCATACAAAGGGGAAGAGGTTTCAGTCAACTGGAATTTATAATGAAATTAGCATTAATTTCATTCAGTTTTATTAAGTAATGGATCAGCAAATGCAAAATTCGTATAAAATGATTTAAAAAAAAAAAATCTTAATATTGACATTTATCAGTAGCGTCGTTTGAGGGGGGAGCGGTCCGCCCAGAGTGTCACCCGTGTGGGAGGTGACACCAAGAGCGAACCAAAAGAAAAAAAAAAGAAAAGGAAGGAAGAAAAAAATATTTACTCTGTAAAACGCAGAAGCATCAGTATCGGGGAGGGGGGATAAGCAGGGTATCACCCCTGTGAGGTTTAACACCAGAATGGTTTTAAGAGTTTATGAAAAATATAGAAACACTAATTCTGAATTTTTTACCCAAAATGTGCAAATATATTTAATATTTCCACAATTGTAGCACAATTCCGAGAGCATTTGCTCCAGCAGACACCTTTTTGGGAAGGGGGGACTCCCATAACACATTTAAAAGTTTCTGAAAAAATAAATACGGAAGTCCTGGTATATTTAAGATCATATTTTGGTAACAAAAAGCAGCTACAACATTACGGGGGGGGGGGGTGATGACACCTCTCTGTAAAAGGAGAGATGGGGCGCGTGACACCCAGCAGTAAATGGATATTTGAGACATGAAAAATATAAATATTTCAATTCTGAAAAATATCCTCGGTATTTCAAATACAGTTACTTTAGCAAATCCTGAGTTATCCCTGAGCAAATCAAGTAGTATCAAGGGGGGGGGGGTGAGCCAGCTCATACCTGGCTGGAGTGGACACGAAAGTGGATTTTAGAGTAGTTTATTAAAAGAATAGATTGTACTAGAATTTTGAATTTTCCCCCACATTTTAAAATAAATCTATCAAACACATTAGTCTCATTTGGGGGGGGGGGGATTTAAGCCAGCTGACACTAGTCTGAGGAGGAGGCCACCCAAAATGTAAGAATTACTGAAAAACATAAATACTGCAATTCTGTTTTATTTGAAATTATATTTCATTTTTCAAATGCAGTGGCGGGAGGAAGCTTTTGTGCCAGGTTACACACCTCAGGGGCTGACACCCAAAATGCATTTGTGAGTTTTTGAAAAATATTAAAACTGAAATCTTGATATATTTCAAACTATATTCAATCTGTCAAATGCAATGACTCGATAGGGCGGATACCCCTTGGGCAGCGGCGTATGCAGACAAACCCTTTCAAGGGAGCTGAACAGAGACTCTTTGAGAGGAGAGAACGGGGCACCTCATAAATGTAGCTAAGAATAGCAAATGTTTCGAATTTCTGATATCAATGCTAATTTCAAATGACAAAAATGCATCATTAAAGAATATTTTTTACCATCAATTCTAATTATTGTTGAGAAGTAAAGCATTTGGATGAAAATAGAAAATGATAAAGTTGAAATTTGAAAATTTTTCTTTGTTGTAGAAGGTGTTCCTTACACAAGTGCATGCAATATTTTTGCAAATTTGGGCTTATTTATTACATCAATTTACCAGTTATTTTACTATGTGTTTCTGAAACAGGGGCGGATACAAGGGAGGGGCGATGGGGGCGATCGCCCCTCCCTTGAAGGGGTCTTCTCCGGAAGTTTTTCGACTTTGAAGTTCAAAAAAGGCAATTTCAGATGGTCTTCGATGATACGATGAGGGGGGGGGGGGCTCTGATCTGGAATTTTTTTGAAATTGAAGACCGAAACATTTGTAATAAACATATGTTAACCAGGATGTGTAAAGGTAAAATAAAAGGGAGCAAGTGAGGAAACAACAATCGCCCCTCCCTTGGAACATTTCTGGATCCGCCCTTGTTCTGAAACATATTTGGAATAAATGTCAACAAAATTGAATTACAAGATAGCCATACATGTCACATGCAGTAAAATGGAGAGAAAGGAAAAACAAATAAACGATTTTAGCTTAAATTTTAAAAATTTGTTAGGAAAGTTTCGGAGGATGCTGCAGCCCTATCAGCCCAACCCCTGAGTACGCCACTGCGCTTGGGGATCAGCGCCCAAAATGCATTTTTAAGTCTTTGAAAACAAATGTACTAAAATTCAAATACATTCTATACTTTTATTCTTTTGTCAAATTTTAAAAACACAAGCACAAAAAGTCGTTCTTGCTCTTGGTTTTACTATCGGTTCAGTTCAATTGAGTAAAGGTTTATTGAGTGCAAAATAAATGTAAAATCATAAATATAAAATGAGCTTGATATTGACTATAAAAAATTTGGTTACTGTGAGATAACCCCAAGTAGCACACTTCGTTGTTTAAACGGTGTAAAATGGTTATTAACGTTGTAACAACCGATTAAAAATGTTTATAAAACGTTTAAACGTTATTTGTGCTACCTGGGACGGTACAAGTAAGGGTTCATTGAATGCAAATAAATGTAAAATCATAAATAAAATGAGCTTGAAATTGACAATTATATACAAAATGTTTGTTACTATGAGATAATGATAGAGGGTCCCTTATTTTACTGTAAAAATATACATCCGTAAGTAAAATTATTCATTCCTTTTAGGGAACTTCAATGTGATTGCGCACGATGTGATTGCGCACCCTCAATTTTTGCAATCAACTTTACAAGATGAGCACGAATATAATACAAAGGGGAAAACTTTCAGTCAACTGTAATTTAAAATGAAATTATCTTAAATTTCATTCAGTTTAATTGAGTAAGGATTCATTGAGTGCAAAATAAATGTAAAGTCATAAATAAAATGAGCTTGATATTGATAATTATATACAAAAAAATTTGGTACTATGAGATAATGACACAAGGTGCCGCTACTGTGAAAATATACATCCGTTAGTAAAATTATTCCTTCTTTTTAGGAGAGCCTGAATGTGATTGCGACCATATGCGTAGCGTCACCCCCCCCCCCCCCAACACAACTTGCTGGATACGAAATTTTTAGAACCTGAAATTCTGTAAAATCAGAGCGAAAATCGTATCATTTATATTTCTTTTTACTATGGAATGAAATTGCGCCTTTAAGATTTCTGGTTCAATTTTTTTTCTGTAATAAATAAAAACATCCTCCTCTTACCTAATGTCTCCAGAGTTAGCCAAAAATTTCGTTTTAAAAACTTTAATTTTGAAAGATTTTCTGTGAAAAAGTATTCACCCCTTAAATAGTCTAAGTCTGTGTGATGTCAAAACGCAGTGAAATCGAACTCTCTGATTTATCAATAACTAAAGAAAATATTTTTGAAAAAGAGATATTTCAATTTTTAATGTTTAAAAACTTTTTATGGGGAAATTTAACTGAACTATTTGCGCTATTGCAGGTAAAAATACTGCAGTATTTATGGTTTCTAATTCTGAAAATATTGAATCGTTCAGCTTATGCATAAATATTAAAGTTATTTAACTCTCATAGTTACAAATAGGAGAAAATTAAAAATTTGTAATAGCTGATTATTAATTACTGATTAACAATATCAATAAACAACATAATTTATAATAAAGTTTATTTATTGAAATATTATTTATATTATAGTCCCTTTGAGAGATGAACCTGGGCCCCCTGAGAAACAAAATATAAACTACGCAAAATACCCTATCGCTTCGCTTATACACTACACAATAATGAAAAAGCTATCATATTAAAAAAATGAATGTTATTTTGAATTGTTTCTAAAGATTTAAAGTCAAGTATTTGTTTGGAGACAATTACGGAAAAAGTTTGAGATCGGCAGCAAAGGCATGCAAGGCAAGAGAAACAGCAAAGGCATGCAACTGCTACCTCCCTTTCTTCGAAAGGATTACAGCCGGTAGTCCTGGCCGATACCGGTTTTCTCCTCCTTTGCTTGCAGGGAGAGAGAGGGGTTTGTATGTCCCCCAGTGACAGCTATTATTCTCTTACTATCCCCCACTATCCCCTAATGAGGTAAAGCTGTCAAAGAGAACTTCAGATGAGGGGCTAATATTTTTTCCCCTTGGAAGGGAGTGAAATTCTGCGCCATCTATTTTGTAAAAATAAAACTACACTGGTAGAATTCTCCTAGACATACGCCCTTAAGTCTGCATTGAAAAGAACACTGATTTACCCCAAAAAAAGGTAGCATAAATAATTTTAATTTTGAAAAAAAGTTTTGGAGGGAATTTTAAAACTTCGTAATTTTCTATCTTTTCCAAAAATTACAATATTTTAATTCAATTTGAAAATTTATACTTGTTTTACAGTAATAGCGAAAAAAAACTTGGGGGGGGGGGGGGGAGCTAAGCTTGATTATATGGGCCCGCTCCGAAATAAAAACCTATATACGCCACTGGCACTTTACAAGATATTTTGAGAGTTGTACATTTTTGGTTTCTTAAATTGGGGAAAATCTATATAAAGTCAGTCCGAAGAGTCAAGTGCGAAGAAAATGCTAATATCAGGTCCCGAATGGCAACGGGGCACTTCATTCCCCTCTGGCCGCGAGATCACGTGGGAACCGTCCCCATGGCAACGCCGAGAAATAAAAAAGGGGCTCTCGTCTGAGGTGCGGGCAGTTCGATGAATGCATCGTCAGCATTCAGACGATAATGCGTGTGTGCTTTCCCGCCTAATATTCCCGTTCGAACCCCCCTCCCCCCTCCCCCAACGTTCCCGACAATGAAAAGTGTCTCCCGTTTTTCCTCTGACGCGTGTTCTTCTTTGGGTTGGGAACATTTAAAGTGTTTTTTTTTTTTTGCATTGTTTTTGCTTCAGCATACATTTTGGAGAAAAAAAAACGTTGCAACAAGAGCAGGAAAATAAACTGCTGGAAACATTATTCATCAGTACTTTTGTTTATTCCTATTTTGGAAAAAAAAAACATGTTATCAGTATGTATATATGTATATACTTTTTTTTTTAAACAAACCATGTATAATTAAAAATAATTTCTTGAACTAAAAATTTAAACTTGAAATCCGATTAATCGGTTGATTTTTTTTTTTTTTGCATTAAAATTATTTTTGCATTGGCATTTTATATGTCAATGTTTTCAGAACAAAAAGAAGAAGAAGAATTATAAATCACGCACTCATAAAAAAATTGAGACCAATATTGTTTATGTCCATATGACAGTTTTTATGTACATACTAGCTGCCAGGGCAGCTAGATTAGCTCCCTGCGGCATGTTGATGCATAATGTCTCCCGCCACACAACTTTTACCTCATTCTGATGTGATATTATTTGATATAATTCAATTTTCATAAGATTTTAAGACATACTACGTACGTCGTACACTAATGCCCAAGCAACTAACTGCGTGGCCCGGCGTTGCACGGGCGTTTCGCGCCTTTAAAGTAGTAAATAATGTTTCAAGAAAATACTCGCCGCCAAAGCGGCTCGCTAACAGGCGCTTCACGCCTTCACTTTTTTCAAAAAAATCATTCGGATTATTGAGATGCTTCGCGCCTTCAAAATGGTGCAAGTTCTGCTCGCTCAAGGGAAAGAAGTAGACATTGATACTCAGTTTTTAATATAAGTAGATGGCTTTTCAACAAATGAATGTTTCAAAATATTACAAGTAGCTAGCGATAAAAATACTACGTAAGTGGCCCGCTTATGAGTTACGTGTTTGATCAGTAAAAATTCTCATTATCATTGTTATTACCGTTTCATAGCAACCACGTTTTGCAACAATGGATTTCATATTAAATCATTTGTTAGGCTTAATCGCTTTAAATTTGAATACTTATTAATTGATATCTTCGCTAATTAAAATCGTATGATTATATAAATTGAAACTAATGAAGCCTGAAAAATTACCTATCTATCGGTACCTGGTTCGACTTTCAGTTCATTGGCGTTCAGGAGAAAGAAGCGTGACATAGATAGAAAGAAAGATAGTTAGAAAGATACTCAGTTTTTAATATAAGTAGATATCAGTATTAAGTCAGTTAATCAGTATACTTTTTCTTCAAAAAATATTAAGTGTCCTGATTTTTGCATTGATATTTTTGTAATTTTGCGTCCTCATTTTTTTTTCCTTTTTTTTTTTTTTTCTTTTTTTAAGCCGCTGCGAAGTCCGCTTATGAGTTACGAAAAATTAATAAGAATTTGGGTTTCAAAAGTTCTTTAAGTAGCTTATTCTTAGTAAATAATTAAATGCTTGATAAGTCACGAAGCAAGATGTGCAATGAGCATGGGTCTTTTTTTTTTTTCCTTCTAATAAGCAAATCAGTTGCCAACAAAGAAACCATACGGTAGCAGTACAATAATGGAAACAATACAAATTAGTCGCAATCGAAAGAGCATAGTAAAGCATGTTTCTGGATTCATAAATTTTTTGGCCTCGTGTCCCGGTTATCGAAATGGAAGGTCTTAAAGTGTGTCCAAATGTAGCTAGTTCTCGGAAGAGATGGCAAAAGCACGCTTTGCAAATGCAGACGGTTAGGGCGCATGGAAAATTTTATTTCTCAGTCAAATCTTTAAATTAGGCGCTTTTTTCAATGGGTGCCACTCTTAAAAAGTTCTCAGACGGAACTTTTTATTATTACTACTAGCTGCCAGGGCATCTAGATTAGCTTCCATTGGCATGTTGATGCATAACGTCCCCCCTCTCTAACTTTTACCTCATTCTGAAGTTATATTATTTGATATAACTGTTCATTCGATTTCAAGACATACCGCGCACGTGGCCCGGTGTTGTACGGGCACTTCGTGCCTTGAAAGTAGTGAGGAAATTTTCAAGAAACTACTCCCCGCCCAAGCGGCTCGCTAACAGGCGCTTCACGCCTTTACTTTTTTCCTATATAAAAAAATCATTCGAATTATTGAGATGCTTCGCGCCTTCAAGATGGTGAGGAAAGTTTCAGTAAGTTCAGCTCGCTCAAAGGAAAAAAGCATACATAGATACTCAGTTTTTAATATAAGTAGATGGCTTTTCAACAAATGAATGTTTCAAAATATTACAAGTAGCTAGCGATAAAAATACTACTTAAGTGGCCCGCTTATGAGTTTCGTGTTTGATTTAGTTAAGCCTTCATTCATAATTCTCATTATAATTGTTATTACTGTTTCATAGCAACCACGTTTTGCAACAATCTATTTCATATTTAATCATTTATTAGGCTTAATCGCTTTAAATTTGACAACTTATTAATTGATATCTTCGCTAATTAAAATCGTATAATTATATAAATTGAAACTAATGAAGCCTGAAAAATTATGTATCTATCGGTACCTGGTTCGACTTTCAGTTCATTGGCGTTCAGGAGAAAGAAGAGTGACATAGAAAGAAAGATAGTTAGAAAGATACTCAGTTTTTAATATAAGTAGATACTAGGTGACCCTAGGGTGGTTCACAAACCTATGGTAAAAAAAAAATTTTGTCCTAGAGGTCACGGCGGTGGCTCATTTTTTTACCTTTATCCACCCTAATATACTACCAAAATTTCAACCTCCTACTTAAATAAAAAGACGGTGCTCAAAGCTCAAATAGTTCCCCAGTTTTTGTCAATTTCAAGTGTTTTTCAGTTGAGCGGCAAAAAAAAAAAAAAAAACTGGTCTTTTGCTATCATTCTTACTGATTCTTATGTTCAATGATCCCTTGATTCTTAATATGGCCCCCCTTTTCCCCCATTGCCTCCCACTTTTCGAAAATAGCGCCCCCTCCCCTCCTATTTTTATCAGATTTCGACGATTTCATGGACATTATTTGGAGGGGAAGGAAGCATTATATTTACCATTAACAAAAATTCTTCTATAGGGCTAGAGTGGTGAAAAGCTCAAAATCATAAACAACTTTTCACAAGTTAGAAGACTCATGGGGGTATTTCCCCCGCCCCTCCGTAAAATATTTAACATATCAACCACTCATTTTTTCCAGTTTCAAAATTTTACACTTATTTTTTGGTGCAACACAATAATATCGGACTGCCTTCTATCACTCCCAAGTCCAAAAAAATTTTCCAAGCTGTAAAAAATTTTTTAAAAACTTTGGAAACATTGCATGTTACATATGAGTCGCACTGCAGATTTCCTTTGGTAAAGAACCTTTCAGTATTATTTATATTCATTCCAATTATGTTCGAGCGATTACCGTGAAGGGGGAAACGGAGATCATAATTGGATTCAATGGGGCATTTTATATTAGAAACAGCAAGAATAGTGTCAGATACATTTAAAGTTCATTTTGTGCCGAGCAGTGTTGTTATACTGAAATTTGCTAGAAGTTTTTAGTTAAAGCCAAAATATTTAAACTTCTTGCTATGCAATTCAACTTTCTATATATATATATATATATATATATATATATATATATATATATATATATATATATATATATATATATATATATATATATTGAGAGAGAGAGACTTATAGTATTGAATATTTTATTGTCTCAGCAAGGATAAGTACTCAATTTTCTTCAACAGCAGGTAAAAGAAACTGCTTATTGTCTTCATTATTGAAAAAGATTCTGTTAAATTCTTGAATCATTTGAACATTTTCTTCAGCAACGTTATTCACCATTATTTATTTATTTTAATTTTTTACTTTTAATTCTGTGATTGTTCGAAAATTTGCATTCGTTGGGGTGTACGACGAAGAATGTTAGAAAATAATTCCTATATTCATGTTTGAAAAAAATCCAATTGTTCTGTACTACATTTGTTATGTTTCACATCTTTATTCTTGTATAAGAACTTGCTTTTCTTTCAACTAGAATTTGATACGAAAAACTAAGTCAAACCAATTAATTCACAAGAAAGGTGTCACAAGTACTTTAATAAAACTGTCCTAGTTGTTATTTCAATTTCCAGGTCGTTCATATCTTATAAGGTTTTTTCCAAGTTCAGATATTCCCAGAAGTTTTAATAGCAAATGGAGCATCTATTAATGTTCAATCTATCAGTTTTAATGTACAAAAAGGCTCTGAAACTGTAGGAAGTGTTGTACCTAGGTTTTTTTTTCTCATGATTAAGTGGAAATTTCTTATATAGGAACATAAATATTTTGAGGCATATAAGAGCCTGGATTTTATCAGATAGGCTTCCTAATTGACTAATAATAAATCAATTATCTCTTTATAATCAGCAAGAGTGATCATAGATTTATCTATAGAGTGATAAGATATAGATAGAAAAGCTTACAGTTGAAGTTTCAAACTTGTTAAAGTATTTTTTAAGTTCTATGTGCAACATTTTTTTTTTTTTTTTTAATTCTTTGCCAAAATTTTTTTCTCTTTAAAGATATTAAAAAGAATAGAACTTATGAGGAATATGATGGCCAAAGTAAGCAAGAAGTAAATATCTTTGCCTAAATTTCAGATTAGTTCTATGCCAGACTAGCTACAATAGTTTATTTTGTGCAATTAGTTTGTATAATTTAATTCATTCTTTTTGTGATACTATTAGCACTATTAGTTTAAAACTTTAAATCTTGCAATTTTTTTCCCTGCATCCCACTTGCATTAAAAACATAAACATTTTGCACAGCTCTTTCACAACTCTATTTTGGCAAGCGTAAGTTTTGAAAATCATACCACAACATGTAGACAAGTAATACTGCAATCTACATAGTATGCTGTGATCTACTAAATAATCGAATGTATCAAAGCTGTTGCTATACAGATTAAAACGATTAAGACTCTTTCCAATTGTTTGAACTAATATTTATGCGTTGGAAAATGAGAATAATTGAAAAAAGAATCTCTTCCAAGAAAATGGTCTCTTTAGTTTGAAAAACTCAAAAATTGTGAAAATTACAAAAAAGCGTAAAAATGAAGGGTGTTTGAGCACCATCTTCCGTTAAGAGTAGGGAGCTGAAATTTTAGGGGAGTGATCTTATACATAGATGTAAAAAAAGTAGGGTGCGCCCTGGTCCGTAGCAAAAAAAATTTTTTTTGAACCACCCTAAGGTGACCCGTGCGGAATTCCGCAAAAAAAAAAAGAAAAAGAAAAAAACTCTAAACTTAAAATTTAATACGACAATTTTTATTGGCTTCATTTGCCCAACATCGCCATCTACTGCCGTCGTTCTGACAACTTTTCAAAGAGATCAAAGACACGTTCACTTTTACAACTACTACAAAAGTGATACCCTATATTAAAATCAAATACCCAAGGCTACTACTAAACTAAATACTAACGTTATCGCAAAACTACCATAGTATTTTGAAACAATAAAAGTTACAATTAAGGTTTGCCGAGCTAAGCCTTGGCTTGAAATGTCGCATTTAAAATTGATTTGAGCAACAATGTAACGATTTTGACAGTTGAGCAAAAAATTTAACTTTTTCAAACTTCAATCGCTTATAAGTCGCTTAAACGTGGATTTTCGAGATTCTCGTTACGCGGCGCTAGCGGAGAAACGTTCTAAAGAACGCATTTTTTTAAATCTTTCGAATGAAATCAAAATGGAGACGATACGACAATTATTTCGCTAGATAGAGTCAATTTTGTGCCCAAAAATTGAAGTTCGAATAAAAAACGAACCGACACTTTTTAGAGGGTGGGTCTAATTTTCGTCAATAGCCCGCGGGATAAGCTTCAAAATCATAAATTTTCTTGCAATTCGATAAAGAAATGAGCGAGTTTCGACCGGGTATAGGATTCGGCTTAGAGAAATAATATATGGAGATATTTTGATAACTAACACAGTCTAGCGTTTCTTTTATCTGTCGGAGAAAAATAGTTAAATAGTACCTAAACACAATACTACGGAGTACTTAGTATTTGAGTAACTTAAAAATATAAAAAATTCAGGTAAGTATAACACAAGAAAATATCTTTCGAAGAAAAGAAAATACAAATTTAGTCCGGACTCAATTTTCTTCTAATCAAACCTTGAATATTATTTTATTTTATAAGGTTTCTTATTTCATTTTATTAAAAATATTCTATCGTAAAAATGATTCCTTGCTTATCTTTTGCTTTTTGAAAATGGCATTAAAATTTTTAGAAATTAATAATAGGGATAACAATGATAATTAAGATGATAATCATTGATAATGTTGAACATAATATTCATAATAATAACGAAGATGAGAACATAAATAATAAAAATGATTCATTGATGGTTATAATAATGATTATGACAAAGGTGACAATATAATAATCATGGTGATGATAAAAGAATGACGAAATAATGATAGTAAGAACGATAATACTGATTAATAATGATAATATTGACGATAATGATAAGGCTAATGATGAGAAAGATGATAATAATAGTAACGATATGAAAATACAAGCAGTAATAGTGGCAATGATGATGAAGAAGATGGTAATAATGATAATAATGGCAAGGATGAAAACGAAGGTCCTAGTTATGATTAAAATATTAATTAAAAATGATAGGAGATAATGACGGAAAACTATGATGATAATGATGATAAGAATAATAATGATAAAGATAGTAATAGTAATGATATTGATGATGCAAATAGTAATGGTGATAATGATAATTAGTGATTATAAAAATGATGATGCTGACAGTAATTATGATAATAATGGTGATACTCATAACAATACAAATGATGATGACAATTATGGTGATATTATAGTAAAAATTATTACAATGATAAAGATAATGATGATAAATAATGATGATTTTTTATAAAAATAATATTGAAGAATAAAATGGTGATTATGACGATAAATATAATAATTATGATGACTATGATAAAAATAGTGTGAATGAATAATAAGTGTTCATGCTGATGAAAGGGATGACATCACTAATGATAATGATAATCATTACAATACCAATGATGATGACAAAAATTAATAGTAACGGCACTGATGATGATAATGACAGCAATACTCATGATGATGATAATGATTGCAATTAATGTGGTAACGGAAAATAATAACGATGACAGATAGTTATGATGACTACATGAAAATAATATTAATGAGTAATATCAGTGGTGATGATGATATTGATAATCAAATCACTAATGATGATAGGGACATAACTAATGATAATCATATCACTAATGATGACAGGGATATCACTAATGATAATGATAATCATATCACTAATGATGATAGGGATATCACTAACGATAATGATAATCATATCCCCAATGTGATGATGAGGATATCACTAATGATAATGATAGTCATATCACTAATGATGATGATAGGAATATCACTAAAGAGGATGACAGGATATCACTAATGATGATGATAATCATAACACTACTAATGATGATGATAATAAATGGAAGAAAAAAATAATAAACATGATGATAAATACTGATTATATTAGGAGTAATATTAATGAATAAAAATGATGATAATGATGAGAGTGATTATGATAAAAAATCTAAATGATAAAGATCATTCTTTTGATGACTATGATAAAAATACTAAATAACAACAGTACTGATGATGATGATAAGGATGATGTCACTAACCATGACGACAATCATAACAATGCCAACGATGATGACAATGGTGATGATGAAAATGATGATTAACATAATAAAATATAAATGATGAAGAAAATAATAATAACTATTATAAAAATAATATTAATGAATAACAGTGGTGCTGATCATGATACAGTTGACATCACTAATGATGATGATATTCATAACAATATTAATGATGATATGGTCGTAAAAGTAATTATGATGATGATAATGATGATTATATTTAAAATAATATTAATGAACAAAAATGTTGATAATTGAAAATGATGATAAATAATGATGATTATATTTAAAATAATATTAATGAATAAAAATAGTGATAACGATGAAAATGATGATTAATATGATGGTAAAATAAAAGATGACAGGATTGCTAGTGACAAAAAATAAGAATGATAACAATACAAATAATGATAATGGCGATGACAATTTATGTGATTACAAAAATAATAGCAATGATAAATATAACAATTATGATAACTATAATAAAAAATGAATAATAACAATGGTGATGATAACAATGATCGGGATTTTACTAATGATGATGATGACAACGATGATAACAAGAATGATAATAATGAAAACAATTTTGAAACAAAAGGAAGAACTTTTAATTGAACGACAAAAATCCATCCACCGATTTTGAGTGAATTCCATCCTGAATATAGAAAAGTGGCACCCAATGTTCTATAGTATTTCAAATGTTTAAACTTCAATTCTTGAATTATTATCCTGACAGCCGGAATTGGTAATTAAGAGTTTTGTCTGAGTCCGCTAAATGGAGGTGTTCTTATTGAGAAATACAACTAGAAAATAATCCATGATGAAACCTAGATGCCATTAATTGCAAGTTGTTGAAAATAGTCAGAAAACGTTCGGTTTTTCCCTCAGAAATTTCGCACACTGCTTGGCAACCTGGAAGTATTTTATAAAATCCATGATCGAAAGAAATCCAACTAGGAAAAGCGCCAAGTTCTCCCTTGGCTTTTTTTTTTTTTTCCCATTCCAAGGAAAGCGCGTGATTCGAATAGTTTTTTTATAGTCGGTACGGGGGAATGAATCGACCTTGAAAAAGGCACGCGGGGCTCTTCTAAGGTCGAGTGGATCGGTTCAAGACGTAGCTACACTACGAAGTCCCAAAGTTCATTGATGGGAATGAAATGGTTCTAGAGGTGCATAACGTTGGAAAACCAAAGTACACCGCTGTAGACGGCGTGCATCAACCCACCGCAGGAGGTGGAAGTCAATGCAAGGTACTAAAATGATCCGAAATTTTTAAGGAAATGCGCCCCACTCAGCGAGTTTTCGAGAGCAACTGCAGCCATCTTTCACAGAATATTTAGAAAGATGTCCTGCTCGTGCTGTCGGTGAAACGACGAATTTCGTCAGATTTTGAGACCTTTATCTCGGTAATGGGTGGACAATGACAACAAATTTTTCAAGTGAAAAATATGTCTTGCGATACTTTAGGGCCATTCCACGAAAACGGCGCCATTTTGTCCTGCATGTGACGCTCATCTATTTCATTAAAAAGTAGCGATTTTAAGAGGTAATGGACAAAGTTTTTTGGCCAAGAAATCACATACCGGTCTGTGATTTCTTAAACAAACAGAATTTTGCTCATCATCCTTTAAAATGACTACTTTTTAATGAAATGCATTGCGGGATAAGATGGTCCCGTTTTCGGGGAAGGGCTCTTTTTCCATTGTTATCTAATTAACACGTTTTCATAGCCACACTATTTGTGTGGTAAGTATTGCATTGGAAATACTGGTGGAGGGCGGGGGGGGAGTGTATTTGCGAAAAAAAATTAAAATTGGGAAGAAACATTTTTCAGCTACACGCTCCCTTTGGTGAAAATGATCTGATGGTGAAAGGAACGGGAAGGGGTTTTGAGGACACATCTGAAGGAATTCTCAGCTACATTCACTCGCTCGATCGACTAGAAAACGTCTTAAGTGTTTTTCAGCAATGTCAAATGGCTACTTGTTTTCTTTTGGGGCCTCAAACGTGGTGTAGTCCCTCTTTCAAAATGGCAGTTTGTCAGTGTCTCGCGTCCACCAGCTCTTACTCTCCTTGCAAGATTGCATGGTGCGAAAGTGGCGCCATCTGTTGAGTCGTCGGGGTGACCCATGTGGCGTGCGCATGTGTGTCGTCTCGTAAGGCCCGATCTGGGTTCCTTCCCGATGGTAACCGAGATGGAAGTTCATTTGCGTCACTTTTCAGCAGAGAGCGAAAACGATTGTCGGAGGCTGGAACTCACGCTCTTTTGGCACTGCTAAATAATTGTGAAAAAATTTCTTTTGTAGAATAACGTTCTCGTGGGTCGATGCGAAATAAGACTCTACATACAACGCAGCAAAAAAGTGAACATCACGATTTTTGGACTTACGTTGTTCTGGTTCTGAGGTACAGATTTGAGCTCGAGGTGCAACTATTCAAATTCTTTCTTTTCTTCTAAATTTAAGTTTTATTCGCCAAGACGACACGGCGTTTATTCACAGCAGAGTTTAATGAGGATCCGACGCAAAAAAAAAAAAAAAAATGAAGATTCGCACGAAGAATATGCTTATATGCGTACGCGAAAAAAAAAGAAGCACGTCCTCTCTCATTTGAATAAGCAGGGGCATGGCGACGGGGGTCGTAAAAGTGTCGTCGAGGAATTCTATTACGTGCCAGAACGACGAACGGCGCTTTCGAATCGCATTCCGTTCCGTCGCTCTCCGACCAAGCGAGGCGGGAACACGTGGAACGGAACCTTCCGAGAAAAACAGAAACCGTCAGTGGCGAGTTGTTCCATCATTTGTATTAAAAAATACAGGTGGGGGGAGCACTTTTTATTTTTCTGGGGCCCTCCCAAAAACTGCAGTGAACACCCACTTATCCGCCGCCTCAGTCCCCCCCCCCTCCGTGATTAGTAATATGCATCGTACATTAATGCCCGAATGCAAGTGTAACGCTCGCAGCTCACTCGCTCGTAACTGACGTCATCTGCGATTTGTTCAATGCAAGTGTAACAAAATTCAGCATGCGGCGCAGCAAATTGCAACTCAACGTTGCGGCGGCTAAAATCTCCCCGTAGAACACTTTGCGAGTCAACAACAATGGCGGAAGTGTTGCTTGTTCGAAGCCGAAGGCGAATTGCTCGATTGCTAAGATATTGAAGTTTAAACTTCATGAGCAATCTGTTTCAAACGCGAAATGTTGATTGCATTGAAAAATTTCGTCTGTCAAAGGGCCACAACCCGAGCCCTGATCCGTAGAGTGAGATGTACTGTTTTGTTTTAAAAAGTCAAAATTCGTGTCTCCTCGCCGAAGCGGATGCTTTCTTGCTCGCTGTTGATTTCTTTCTCCTCAAATATCATGCCGAGAAATTCGTTGAAGGGTAGAAGGACGACTACAGATACTTTTATGCTTGTCATGCACAGATACAAGTTCGACTGTTCGGATGTGTTTAACCAAGGCTTCACTAGATAGCGTTTTGTACAGGCTGTATCATTACTCAAAACATCAATGATAAAGATTTGCCCGCTAGAGAGAGCTGAACAAGAACCACCCAAATGTTTGTTTACATTTATTATCATGTTGTTGCTGCTGTAAAGAGTGATGTTTATCCTATCTTTAAGAGTTAAAAAATATTGATATAGTTTACTGAAGTGGAGTACAGAGTAAATTGATGCTGAAGGCCTTATTAGTACTGCTTTTTAGAGGAAATAAATTCCCTTTTCAGGTAAAGTTGGTCGCAACTCATGATTCAGTCATACGACATTCATTCATTGTTTACTTTCTTTGAATTAGCAACATATAGCAATGGCGTTCAACGAATTCGACTTTGGTGACGATGACGATACCTCCGACAATGACTCTAGTAAAGACGATCCCCCCCAGCATCCAAAGCAAGGCGAGACGGTAAATAATCTAAACGCTCCAGCCATGATAAATTCTTCCCCGCCAGATGAGATAGAAAATACTCCAAATGTTCCAGTCCAGAACAAATTTGCTGCACTTCAGGTCAAAAGTATTGAGATGACCGACAAATCCGCTGATGACTCAACCACCGTCCGGGAAAATGAAAAGCCAGCCAGCTTCGCAATGAAAAGACCTCCCCCCTCCTCTGACGGTTGCCGACGTTCCTGACCCCCAACTACTGCTAAAGGAAGCCTCCAGCATTAGTGCAGGAAAAATAGAAGGAAAGATGTCAGGACAAGATTTGCTGATCTTTTCCGAACTTGAAGAAGATGCAGAACAGCTCGAGAGACTCCTCAAGGACAAAGGCTTCGCAACATCCTCGCCAAGCAACATCCTCGTTTCAGGCCCCTCAAGGTGGTTCTTCGCGGCCTCCCCCTGAACGCAGAAGTCGACGAAATCAAGGAAGATCTGATGAGCAAAGGATTTCAACCCACGAAAGTTCTTCAGATGCGGACTGGCCCCGAGAGGAAGCCCCTCCCCCTCTACATTGTCATCCTCCCTGAGAACGATGAAACAAAAACGATCTTCAACCTGGACAGGCTCCTGCATCTCAGGATCACGGTCGAGACTCTCCTCCCCAAGAGGACGCCCCCACAGTGTTAAAACTGCGAGATGTATGGTCATGCCTCCATTAAGTGTTACCGAAAACCCAGATGCCTGAAATGTGCTCAAGAACATCAATCCTATGAATGCCTCAAGACCATGGACTCACCAGCTTGCTGCGCCCTTTGTGGTGGCGACCACCCGGCAAACGCTCCTGTATGTCTCGAACGACCAAAACCCCAACCAGTGAAAGCTCCACGGACCTTCTAAGCACCTACCGGAAACCCCTGGAAATTTAACCCCGAGGCTCCTAAGAAGACCCCGCTCTCGTTTCTCCCTAGACCAGTTGCCCTACATCAGTTAGGAAACGAGCAATCCAAGGCTACCTCCGACCAACTTCTCCAAATGATAAATAAAACTTATGATCACCTTTCAAGCCCAGCAGCAACAGATGCAAGAAGTACTCAGCGTCCTTGTCGCCCTCACGAGGTCGTGACTTTTTTCTCCCACCCCCCCCATCCTTACTGTGTGCTTAGGCACTTTTTTCTACTCCTCAACATCCACGAAGTCAGGTAAGTGGGGCTTCGCCCCAGGCCTGGGTAATATTTGTTGTTACTGTTACTGTTTGAAAAGGGTCAGCAATTATAAAGATATTATTGGTTTAATTCCTGTGAAACACATGAATGCAACAGATCTGACGGAATTAACATGAAGTGCTCTGTCAATATTAAGTCAAACAAATTTTAAAGTTTTGTCGTTAATATCTGACAACAACAGAATTAATAAGAACATGTCCCAGAATCTTCGACTTGAGGGATATTAAAATATCTGCATAAAAAATCCTTTTGATGATTCATAACCTTAGTTTTTATTTTTGACTCGGTGCAAATCATGAAGTCAATAAGAAATAACTTGTTAAATCAGATAGATTCTGAGAAAACATTTCTATGTCCAGAGTTTAACGACTTTACAAAGACTTTTTGTAAAATTTTCTTTTTTAAGGATAGTTTTTAACAGAGAGAAACTCTATTATGAAATATGCTTACAAGTTGACATTTAAAACTGTTTATCCAACGAACATTGAAAGACAAAACGTAAACTTGGCCCTCAATGTATTTGATGCAAGTACACAAGCTGCTCTTCAAATGTATGGGCAGCAGAATATTTTTTAAAACTGGGAGGCTACAGTTAAGCGAGGAAACTTTTTATGCGCTTTCTCAGACAACTAAATGCATGTTGTCCCTTATAAAGCATTTGCTCCAGCAGGGAAATTCTTATGTGCTCACAGGAAAATTTCAAACAGATTATTTAGAATCCGGATTTGGAATTTACCGCCAAATGTCTGGAAGCAATTACCATGTTTCAGTAATTGACATTATTGAAAGTGATAGGAAGCTCAGAATCAAAAGTATTCTGAGGCTTAACTCTTTTAAACTGGGCCAAATTTCAATTAAAAGCTTTAGCGATGCAATATCAATATCAAGTGATGTTGAGGAAATCGACATTAGTGACTGTTGCGACGTTTTAGGTGACCTAAGTGTTGATGTGAGTGTGGACGAAGTTGAAGTCTTAACTTATGTAGCTGGGTATTGTGTATTTAAATTGAACATCTCCTTTAATACGTGTTTGGGAATTTACGTTTCAAATCACAACATTATGATAGAGCCAAATGACCTATCACCAATATCAGATAGCAACTCAGACTCTTTTATCAGTATTTTAAACAGGCGGGTTGAAAAAACCATCAAGGCTTATTCTAAATGTGCTTATACACATGTATAGCATTTTCAAAGAAATTCTCCTAATTTTGAAGAAAAGTTTCAAAAGTGCAACATGCAACAGCATAAAGTTCTCGTTAATGTTTTTAAATTTTACTTGACCAATTCTGATCTGTTTTCTTTGCAAGAAAAATGATTTGTGTGGAACGGAGTTATTTGATTCAATTAACAAAATTATCTGCATTTTCAGCAACATTTGTTTGAAAAATTTAAAGTTTTAAATGACAAAAATATGGTAAATTTACAAAGAGCGCAAGCTAAAAAAATTCAAATCAAAGTAGTAATGCTCGAGTAATTGCATATTTTAGTATTTATTTTGTTTGATATTATCTAATAGTCAAACTAAATTGTTGCATTTTATTTTATGTTCATTACAAATTGATTTGTACTGTAGTACTGTCGGCCCTGCTTAATCGGGTAACGAAATTACTGAATAAGTAGAGAAATTTATTATTATTATATTTTTTTCCTCTTGCTGCAATAGAAATATGATAAAACTCACAAATAGGATTTATGCTGGAACTTTAAATGATTGCTGTATTTTTGGGATATAGCTAAAATACAACTTAAAATATTTTGTATTCTGCATATCTGAAAATTCACAATAGTCTGTTTTGTATAAAAGAATTGTTTCATTTTACTAACATTTTAAAGTTTTCCTTTATTGATTTCTGCAGAAGTTCAAACATGTTTTGAATAAAATGCTTCACTAAATTACTGTTTGTGTTTATTCTGTTTCTATTCTGTGTATTTTTATAAATATTTAGACCATATACACAAATGTATATTATAAATACTATTTTTTGAGACATTAGATAAATATTATTGAACTGTTTTATTAACATCCAAAGTTCAAAGAAAAGCAGAGTTTTCCTATTTTAATGTTAAAACATCAAATTAAATTAATTTTGCTTTGCAAAAAAAAAAAAAAAACGCTTTTTATCTTTTTGTTTTGACAAAAATACTGTTTACTATTTTTCGTTCATTTACTGATTTATTTTTTATAATACACGATTTATGCATATTTGCAGTTCAATAACCAATTGTGAAACAAAGATATATTTGAAGGAATTTGATTAATAAGATATGGATATTATGTGCACAAACACAAATTTCTCTATTTCTATCCCATTTTATGAAAAACTTGTCTATTTTCTAGAAATTTTTATTTTTCTGACATGGGGGAAAAAAAACTATTATTCACAGGCGTTTTTTTTGGGGGGGGAAACTACGCTGTATAATTTTCCCCCATTTTAAATTGTTTGGTGTAGCACTATTTCGCGGATTTGTTTATTTTCTCTTCTCGGACGGCGAGGTAGCAGCTGTCATGGCCTCACCCTTCGCTCTCATTGGCTGAGAGTTGTTTTTATCGGTTAGGATATCCGAGCAGTCGAGAGCTGACGTCACGATTTGCAAATCTACGATCTTGTTACACATGCATTAGGTACGAATCGCAGCTCACTCGCAACTCGCAAATATTTGCGATTTGCAAGTTGTGATGGGTGTTTCACTTGCATTCGGGTGTAAGTTCTTCAGCCCCAAAAGTGTCCGTTTTTTACCTTACGGCGTTGTTGCATTGATAGTATAATGAACTCTCACTTGTACGCCGCGCCTCATTTATGCGCCTTTTTTACTTATACGACGATTTTAAATGATCTCAGCACATTCCATAGCAAAATAATGATAGTATCATTCGTTTATGCGTCGCTCTTAAGATAAATATTTCACTTTTGCGCCAAATTTTCCCTAAAATGTTTTTAAAACATTATATTTTCTTTAAAAAATAAGCTATTTACCATCACTTTCCTCTTTAGTCGCCTTTATTGCTCACGGAAAGGGAGCAGTTTGTCATTAGGTATGCTACAATTTTTTTTTTCTCTTTATCATTATAATTACGTTGCACTCTAATTACCTACGGTTGTCATATGTCCTTTTTCTATGGAAACATTCTTATTCATTCCCTCATTAGAGCCTGTTGCGTTTTAGTCCTTTGAATAATCTTGTTCACGTACACGTCTCTCCCACTTTTGCGCCTTTTTCTGTTGGTCCCTTGGGCCGGCGTATAACTGAGAGTTCACTGTATTTTTGTATCCACCCTTGGCTGCTTTGTGCTGCAGCTGATACTTTTTATCAAAACGGAACTTCCCTAAGCTTAAACCTACACTGCATGATTTTTTGTTCTTTAAAAGACATATACAGTCGACGCTCATTATAACGACCACTCGTTACAAAGACCATCCTAATATAACGACCAATGAGAAAACCCCCCGACTGTATTCCAATATACTCTATGTTCTACCTCTTATAGCGACCACTCGTTATGAAGACCGCTTTCTGTAGGACGGAGACGGTCGTTATATTGAGCGTCGACTGTATATCTTTTTTAATGTAAAAAAGAAAACATTGGAAAACATTTAAAAAAAATTAATTTTGAGGATAGATGGTTATATTTGCTTTATAGATACCCAATACTTGCTTCTTTTGAGTTGCCTTATGCATGGTCATAAGGAAAAATAGTCCATGTAGCCAATTGGCAACGCTATGCAGTGTAGGGTTAAATAGTCCTTAATTAATACTTGGCAGAAACAATATTCCTTTTTCCGTTAACGCGTTAAAGGGTTCCATGCCTAGCTATTTCCACGCTTTCGCTGAAGAAACATTTGCATTCTCAGTTCGTTAATCTCGTCGAAAAAAAAACACCTCCAGGGATTTCTCTCCATATTACGACGCAGCGAACGTGAATGAATCGATTTTCGAATCGAGAGCGCCGCTCGTAAAAGCAACTATCCGAGCAGATGACCGCAAAGGAAGGGAATGTTCGCTTCCCATTCGAAAGAGATTCCAACAGACATTCCAGAAAGTGAAATGCACTGCTCCGGAGAAAGAAGGGAAAGCATTCGAACGCGCTCCGGAACATCTGGAAGAACACTTGCGCGGGAATTGTGTTCGCATTGATTGGAACGCTCCGCAAAACGCTCCATTTGGAGATGTTCCCGACTCCAAATCTGAATTCGTAAAGAGCGGTTTTTTCCTCTTACATCGCTGCAGACTAAAGTCGCTGGCAAAGTAGATCCTATTTTGTAAATTACATGTAAGGGAATTTTTTACTTCCCGTTTCATACCATTCGCTCTCAGCAAGGGCCGATTCAGAAAATTTTCGAGGCAAGGGCGTAACCAGGACTCACGTTAGGGGGGTGCAAGCAGTGGCACACCAATAGGAGGTCACTGTGACCTCCCATAAAGTTCTTATCCGATACAAATTGGCTGATGAAATTTGAAAACAATGGGACAGTATTGCAAGGCTGAACTTCTTCATTTTATTTATTTTTTCTTTAATTATTTTTTTTTTTTATTTTCGTGATGCCTCACGTCTCTTTTGGTAGACATAGATAAGTATGCATTCTTGTATTTTATTTATTATTTTTTAATCATTCAGTAAAGTTCTGAGTTTCATTCGGTAAATTAAAAATTTTCTCCTCAAAAACAGGCAAGCTTACTATCATTTTCTGAAAAGTAATCAATACTAGATATAATAACGCAGTTTACATAAAGTTCCCAAAAATTAGCATAAAAGTCCAATAAATAAAATGGGAGGTCACAGTGACCTCCCATTGGCGCTGATCTAGGGGGCTGCAACTGCACCCCCCTCTACGCCCTTGTTTCGAGGAAAGGGCTACTGATTTCTTTTCTTGACTCTTTTACACAAACCACCTCCCCCTTACATCAGAGAAAAACATTTAAGATTTTAAGCAATACACCGCCAGCTCGCTTATTCCAACCATGGACAGCAGTTTCGTGCATATTATGCACTCATCAGCATGGTATAGGAATTAAACGAGCTGCAGTCAAAAATCTTCTTATTGCTTGTTTCTGCCTTAGCCCTTGCTTAGGGGCTGTTACTTTCTGCTTTGTCCAAGATTTTGTTGTTTTTACCTATATTTTAATCATTTATTTATTGTTTTTTTGGAACTTCAATTTCGAAAATTTTCTTCAGAAGTGTACTAAACATACAATTCATATAGCATTCTACATACAATTCACTAATAAAATGAATATCGCCATTTTTGGACTTACGTCGCTCTGATTCTGAGGCACAGATATTTCTAGTCTTTGCAAGCAGTTTTGTGAAGAACGTCTGTTACCGCGGGATTGCCCATCTACGAATGCTCGTAGTGAGGAGAAAAAAAATGTTGTGGAAAGTTTTAAAACGACTCAACCTTCAACGAGAATCTAATAGCATAATATTAATCACAATAGCTGAAAAAGTATTTTAACTCCTGCTTCGTTCATGTTTTCGACATAAATTCCGTCGGGCACCTAGCCTCTCCGAGCGTGACGTGCGTCATTTCATGCTTTCTGATTCGCTGATCCGACGCTTGAGTAGACAACCCAGCCGGCGAGTTAGACAGATCCTTGAAACTAAAAAAAGCTGCTGGAACATTTCTTTTAATTGTTTTATATGACTTGAAGGCAGGGCCCGATTAAGGTATCACGGGGCCCTAGGCCAAATACTTTTTTTGGCGCCCCCTGCACTGAGGCTTCACAATTATAGGCATAGAATAAAACAAATTTAGGCATTGACTACAGCAATTTTAGCCATTTGGGGGCCCCTAAGTTGTGGGGGCCCTAGGCCGCGGCCTAGTTGGCCTAGTCGGTAATCAGGCCCTGCTTGAAGGTAAAGAAGTTCTTTGCATACCACACTAAACTAGTATTTTTCAGCAGTCACAAAAATTTCTCTCCAAATAAGATCCTAAAAGTTCCAGAATAAAGTCAATGGTACATAAAAATCCCCTTTGGAATAAGGTCAATAGTCCAAGTTTCTCGGTTACAAGGAATCTTTTTATCAGTGCATAAAGTACTGAGTTTCGTGATGTAAAAAAAACAAAAAGCGAACTGCAACAAAGGGTAACCTAAAAACACGTCTCTGAAGTATTTGGCAATTTTTGCTCTCAGTAATGTTGAATTTCTCTTCATTGTTTCCTCTATTGTTTTAACATCGAAATTTCAGAATAAAGTGTACATTCTAACAAGAAGAAAAAACCTGCTGGGGAACAGAAACAAGAATAACATATGTAAAAGAAAAAACAGCTACATAATTATTTGAATTGGAAAATGCATTATAACCATAGGGGGGGGGGGGAGCACGATGATTCAATTTTTTTCAGCAGCGTACCTAAGGGGTCCAGCGCCGTGGCAAACCTAAGAAATTGCGCCCCACTCCCCCTCAGAGCCGCCTAGATGGGTGGTCAAGGGAGGGCACTGTGACCTACTTAAAACAAAACTCTTTTTTCAGAAAATGTTGATTATTCGGCAAATTTAAAGACAATGTAACTACATTGATAGTCTTAAAAATATTTTTCTGATGCCCAATGTGTCTTCACATGTTTCATTTTCCCCTTCAGTTCTTATCTTACGCTAAAAAAAAAAAGCTTTATTTTAGCCCCACTTTCCCCCACCTGACTCCAGATTCAACAACAAACGAAAGAAAAAAGCACGTGCCGTCACGCGGGAGTTTGTGGGAAATGTTTCTCTTTTTGTTTCGCCATTTCCTCGCTTCGTTATTCTATTATTCGCGCATCCGAGGCGACACAAAAGACCTCGGAAGCGGCTAACGAGCGACTTGTTTCGACGTCGCCAATCGATGGCGAGATGTCGGCGCGCGTCGCGCCAAAGAGCCACGCAAAAGATACTTAGAATTAATGATCTTTTTTGTTTTTCCTTTCAAAACTTTTTTTTTTTTTGGAACGCCAAAACAGCCTCAATAAGCTGTCGAACTTTCTGAGAAAGGTATCTTTTTAAAGATTTTATTCTCCGCTTTCGGTAAAAAACTAACATTTAGGCAGGAATTCAAGTGAAACACGGACAATCGCAACTCACCAATGCAATCGCAAATTCCCAAATTTGGATTCGTTGCAATCGCAACGAGATGCGATTCTGATATAATTCGACTTTCAGTAGCGATTTGCGATCGGTTCGAAGCGATTGCAATGGTGTTTCACTTGAATTCCTGAATTAGACAGTATTTAAAACAATTGAATTGGTGAGTACAAAAACAACGTCAGTCAAGAACTTCAAATTGTTCAGGAGAGAGAAAAAATGTCTTAATTCTAGCATTGTTTCTGCGCTCAACATTACAGTAAAAGGCCCCGTATCTTTCGAATTGGCACCCTGACTGACGTTATTTCTGATAGTTGACGCTCGATATAACGACCGTCTCCGTCCTACAGAAAACGGTCTTTATAACGAGTGGTCGCTATAAGAGGTAGAACATAGAGTATATTGGGATACAGTTGGGGGTTTTCTCATCGGTCGTTATATTAGGATGGTCTTTATAACGTGTGGTCGTTATAACGAGCGTCGACTGTATCAACATGCATCTTGCCTCCCCCAGCTCGTTTCCATAAAAAACGAATTTTCGAATTTTTGTGACTGATGTTTTTGTTCTCATTGATTCAATTATGCATGATTTTTTTTCTTTTAATTGAATTTTGACAACTCGAGTTCAGATTATGTTTTTCGCAATGGCTAATTTCGATAGGTACAGCGGTGGACAAGAGTCAATTTCACTTTTTCTCACTAAAATAAAGATGAATAGTAGGCTAAATAGTCTCAAAAGTAGCACAACTCGTCAACAAAATTGTAAAATTAACGAAATTAGAACATTTGCAAATTTAATACCCTTACGTCATTTATCATCATGTGAAACCTGGACAGTGGACAAGTATGAACTCAAAGGTAAAAAATCCAGGATTATTGCAAAGTTTTGTTCGAATATTTGAAGCCGTAGAATGAATAGATGTTGCCATTAGTGATTGCTAAATATTTCGGTTTTTAAAATTAATGAGAAGCATTAAAATGCACGGTTGGACAAAATTATAGACACAAAAATTTGTTCGTTGTTTTACTCATACTTTGACCCAGTTTGTTTTATTTTCTTTATTATTACTATTATTTGTTGGAGTAAAGATGAATAACTGACTAAATATTGTCTTAAATTCCGTATAACTCATCAGGCGCAGAATTTTTTTTTCTTTCTTTTCAACGATTGTTTTAAATTTTCAGGCATGTCTTCACCTCAAAAGTCGCAAAAAAGTTTTTAATTAATGTCTTCGATAATTAATGTCATCAGAAGACGCTACCTAGCAAAGAACTCTCGATCAACTCTCCTTTCAAATAAGAAAAAAAATTCAAAATCAGTGCATCCCTTTAGGCTCTAGAGTGGCACAGATACATCAAACTCCTTGTTGCGTCTCTCTCGGGGGGTTAAAAAGACAGATCTTCGTTTGAAGTTTCTTCAAATGCGTTACACCGAACGAACGATGGCAGATTTTGCCCTATTATCTCAATGTTATTATCTCAATTAGTTCTTGAGTTGTTCGTTCCAGTCATTTTCTGCCTGGCGAATCATTTGCTCATTTTTAGCCTACTTTCCCGTAACAAATAAAAGAAAGACGAAAAAAGTATTAGAAGTAGGTTAATGCATCTAAAAAATATCGCCAAGTCCAAACAATATCGCCAAGTTGAAAAGATATCGCCAAGTCCAAAAAATATCGCCAAGTCCAAACAATATCGCCAAGTTGAAAAGATATCGCTAAGTCCAAAAAATATCGCCAAGTTAAAAAAATAAAAAGGTAAAATGAATATCGAAAAATTAAAAATTTGAAAGTAGGGTATTGAGATGGGGAATTTGTGTGTCGGTCGGTCGGTCGGTCTGTCACCCCCCCCCCCTAATAACTTTTGAATGAACATTCCGATTTGGACAAACTTTTTTTTGTTGGAAAGATCTCGGCGAGTACAGCTCATTCTCATATTTGAATTTTCGATTTGAACAATTTTTGGTTCAACTTTGAACTGTTCAAACAACCTGTCCTGCGATGCTAACTTTTGAGTGAACAGTCCGATTTGAACAAGCTTTTTTTTTGTTCGAAGCATCTCGGCAAGGATACTTTATTACCGTATTTAAATTTTCAATTTGAACATTTTTGGTTCAACATTGAACCGTTTAAGCAACCTTTCTCCACCTAATATCTTTTGAGTGAACCGTCCGAATGGAATAAACTGTTTTTTGTTGGAAATATCTTGGCGAGTACAGCTCATTCCCATACTTGATTTTTCGATTTGAACAATTTTTGGTTCAACTTTGAACCGTTCAAACAACCTGTCCCGCGATGCTAACTTTTGAGTGAACAATCCGATTTGAACAAACTTTTTTTTTGTTCGAAAGATCTTATCAAGGATATTTCATTCTCGTATATTTTCGTTGGATATTTTCGTTCAATATTGAACACTGAACAGTTCAGAAAAAAAGAGGATTTTTTCTACGGAGGAACTGTAACAGTTACACTCTTTGAAAGGTGCGACAAAACTTTATTTATCCGTTAATTACTTTTTACGTGTCTATTTCATCTGATGAGAGGGGTATATTTTGCTTTTCGAAATCAGCTCTAAGTGCTAAAAAGGTATGTTTGACATAATTTTTAGTTTCAGATAATCAAGAGAATAATGATCAGATGCGAGAATGCCGATGTCGATGTACGGGAAAGTAGGCTCGTTTAGTTCTTGACAGAACTTCTTGTTATCTGAGGTGTTTGAACTTGATATTTTTACAGCTGAGCTCCAACGAGCCAGTGGGTCACTCAGGCCCGTCATATAGGGGGGTCAGAGGGGGCATTTGCCCCCCCCCCTCCCCTGACTCGAGAAATTAATGTATTTTTATAAAAGTGAGCGTGAGTTTTTTTTCGGTAAAATTGCATTGCGTTTGCACTCTTTGACCCCCTCCCCCCTTGGAAAAACCTGAAATGAGGGGCCTGGTCACACTATAATCGAAACAAACACGACGAAAGCGTTTCGGACATTTTCGTTACGTTTCGCATTCATATTTTGAAAACGATAAGGCAAACATTGCTTGTTGCCACTACATTGGAAAAATAATAAGCAAGGGTTCGCAGACGATTTTTAAAAAAGTAGCGGTAGCGTCATTCTATCTCAGTTGCTTTGTTAAAAATAAAATGGCTGTTCCATCAGACAATGTTTTACACAAGTAATGACTAGCCCGCTACAACCGCGTGATGATTCTTAGCGACAATTATTTCATTGACTCGAAAAAAAAAAAAAAAAAAAAAACAGGATGTTTTCCTCTGTTATACCCTGTGTGACGACAGCTGGCGTCTCAAAGTAAAATTAATTTCCCACTCTCCGCACTGTTCAACCGATGGTTGTCATAGTCAAGGCGCTATGGACTTTTCCCCCACTTAGCTTTCGCAACAGTGGTTGAATGGTTAAAATTGCTTCGTGCGTGAATTCTATTGAAAAATCAACGTTAAACAGAGCACAACTTTTTCTTGGAAATGTTTGCTTTATTGATGTATGACCAGATTTGTTAGAAAACGTTGAGAAATGACCGAGACATGAAGATGTAAATAAAAGTGTGAGCCTTAATTCGATGAACATACTACAAATCAAATGTCTCGACAGCAGTGCCTGAAAAAAAGAGTGGAGCTGCTTTCTTTCGTACGGTTTCCATGGAGACGAACTTGATGCACCTATTTTAAAGTGACACATGCGGACATTGAGCGACGTGATTACTTTTTAATACGCTTTTATTAGTTTCACATGTGGGTTCGTTTCTCTGTATGTAGCTCTGAATAAAGGATGAAATTCACGTTCTTTACAAATCCAAAAGTAATGTATTTAAAATCGTCATTAATACTAAAGACTAAACTATACTAGACCGCAACTTAACTTGACACTGAACGCTGAGAGCAGTCAGCGATCTCCTCTCATTCGCCAAGTAGGCTGTGACGTTTTATCTAGCTCGTTTTTCATAGGCTGACGTTTATGTCAAGAAACCTTGCAGTGTTGTATAGATTACATGTTGATGTATTATAAGTGCATGTAAACTTAGCGGATACGCAATAGTTTTAAAAATCAGAGGGAAATCAGTTAGAGTATCATGAAATATAGTTTAACCATTAGTTTTAATGATAGCATTAAGTATATTACTTATGTATTTGTAAAAAGAACGTGACTTATCTTTTAGAAATGAACTCAAAAAGCGTATTTTTTAGTTACTTGAACCATTCCTTAGATTATTTCAAAACCTTTTTTGTGGAATGTCATAACGATTTCAATTCCCGAGTGCCAACTAACGGCGTCAGGAACACAATCGGGGTGACGAGACGGAAACCCGTCGGTCATCAGACATTCTGACCGACCTGTCACGTGGGAAGCCTTGAATCTTCTCTGCTTCCCGGAAAGCGAACTTTCCGGCAGGAGACGCGCAGAGGGAAAGCTTCTTCTCTCCATTGTGTGTGTGCTAGAGAATGGGAGCTAAGCAAAGCAGCGATTGGATCAAAGATACTATAGTCTTTGACTGGATGGTCATTGATTTTATGAAAACTTTTCAAAAAGGCATTTTTAGTCAGTTAAAAGTACAGTTTAAAAAACACTACTGCGTCTATGGCATGAGAAATACACTAGGTGGCCAAAAGTATCCGGACACTTTCGAAAATTCACATTTTTACATATAGCTCGAAAAATAAGTGATCAATTGTTCTTTAACTTTAGTCATACAAAATATAGGCTTCACTGAACATTTCCAAGTTGAAATTAAATTACCCTTGCATTTGGGGGACGACAAGAAGGGGGGTTGAAAGTAAAACCGCTTTTTGACCATAACTCTTCGAAAATAGCTCGGAATAAGCTATAAATTTCAGTAATTAATTAGCATACTATGTATAATTACTGTACAAATTTTTATGAACGTACCACTCTTACTTCCGAAGATATGAAACATTTTTTAAAAAATGGCAATTTTATTTGAAGGGTTTTTGCTCATAACACGCAGAGTTTTTGATCAAACCTTATCAAAACTTCAGGAAAAATGACAAAATACAAGAGAAAGAACATACTAAAACGGTAAATAAAAATATTAAAAATCCGATGAGATATGAACGTTAAAAGGAAATATTTTTTCACGGCGCATGCGCGAACGACAGAAATTTATAACTGCAAAAATATTGTAGCCTGGTTTATACTGCATCTTATAAAAAAAGTTCCAGTTGAATATCGTAAAAATTGAAAAAGATATCAGCGATCTAGTGAGCTGTAATTCATTCATTCGCAGACAATACATGAATGGCAAGGGGTGCTCCACAAATAGTGTGGTGACAATTGAGCATTTTCTTCGATGTTAAATTTTATACAGTTTAAAAATTTATATTCGGCATAGAAGTCACATTTCGCCGATTCGGCCAAAAAGACCTTATACGTAGGTGGCCAAAAGTATCCGGACACCCCCTGAAACGTTGGTTTTGAACGATGACGCAATAACCTTTAATTTAAAAATAGCTCTTTGTGGACAGACCCTCACTTTTTATGTATTGTCTGCGAATGAATGAAATACAGCTCACTAGATCGCTGATATCTTTTTCAATTTTCATGATATTCAACTGAAACTTTTTTTATAAGATGAAGTATAAATCAGAGTACAATATTTTTGTAGTTATAAATTTCTGTCGTTCGCGCATGCGCCTTGAAAAAATATTTCCTTTTAACGTTCATATCTCATCGGATTTTTAATATTTTTATTTACCGTTTTAGTATGTTCTTTCTCTTGTATTTTGTCATTTTTCCTGAAGTTTTGATAAGGTTTGATCAAAAACTCTGCGTGTTATGAGCAAAAACCCTTCAAATAAAATTGCCATTTTTTAAAAAATGTTTCATATCTTCGGAAGTAAGAGTGGTACGTTCATAAAAATTTGTACAGTAATTATACATAGTATGCTAATTAATTACTGAAATTTATAGCTTATTCCGAGCTATTTTCGAAGAGTTATGGTCAAAAAGCGGTTTTACTTTCAACCCCCCTTCTTGTCGTCCCCCAAATGCAAGGGTAATTTAATTTCAACTTGGAAATGTTCAGTGAAGCCTATATTTTGTATGACTAAAGTTAAAGAACAATTGATCACTTATTTCTCGAGCTATATGTAAAAATGTGAATTTTTGAAAGTGTCCGGATACTTTTGGCCACCTAGTGTATTCGGTTCCCAGATATTTTATTCGTTTAAGTGGGGCATTCGTTTATCCGTTACCCGGTTAAGCGGGAACGACAGTATCTGATTTCCCTCTGATTTTCAGAACTATTGAATACCCGCTTAGTTTGTAATGCACTTATAATGCATCGACACAGGGGCGTAGGAACCGGGAATCTCGGGATCCCCCAGGAATATTTCAGGCCGGCTCAGCTCCCCTGGAAAAATTACCGCACTAAAACTTTTTGTAGTACATTTTTGACGAAGAACCAAAGAATAAAAGAAAAATCATGTGGAACGCTTGTTTGGACGATGAAAAATCAACAGTATCTAATTAACTTTTAGTGCTTAACGTGCACAATTTGTGATGTTTTTCTTTTACACCACTTTTAATCCATATTTATTAGTATTACCTAGATTTTAACCATTGTTACCTCTTTTACAAGGTGCATTGGATGGGAAGATAAAGACAAGATAATTATTTTCGATTCTGGTAGAAGTGCATTTTTCAAAAACTTTTTTTCTAAAATCAAAGAGTTTCAGTTACTTGTTTTTGATATTCCTTATTCTTTTATCAGAATTTCAAGAGGAGACTCCCAAACTTCCCTTGTTCTCAAAATCATCAAAAATCGTCTAAAAGTGCGTTTTTAAGGTTACAGTTTTGAAAATTGACGAAGATGATTTTGCTATCCCAGTTCCTGCCCCTAATGAAACCAAAGAGGGCCTAAAATTGGCTTTGAAGACTAAAACTTAAAAAAAAAATTCTAGCCTCGAAAGTCACCAAAAATTGTGGAAAGTCATTTTTTAAAAGAAACCACTTAGGAAGTCTCGAACTTTTTTTCCCGGAAAAATTCCCATTTCTGAGCAAAGCATCTAAAACTAAGCTCATAATAAATTTCGTAAAAGTGTACTTGTCGTCTTCTGGTAAAGTAGTGATGTTTTAAACTTTCTTTTGCTCACAAATTTTTTCTATCTGAACATTTATGACTTTATAATTGAGTTGAGTGTAAATTGTGACTAAGTGCGTCTTATCCCCCCCCCCCCCCACCCAGAAAGCGCTAAGCTCTGGCGCTGAACCGGGCTCCCTCTGTTTTTGCAAAGTTCCTACGCCACTGCATCAACACGTAATATAGTTTAGCCTTTAGTATTAATAATAGTATTAAATATATTACTTTTATAATTACAATGAACGTGAATTTTTTCTTTCATTCAGAGCTACATACAAATAGAGCCGCTATATAGACAGGCCGGCGCATCAAGATTAAGTTCGACCACTTTGGATCCAATTCCTTAACTTTTACTTTCAAATTTTCATTCTTGCGGAGTAGGGTTACCAGAAGGAAGTTTTGGCACATTGCTAGGCTTTGCCAAATCCACGTGCCGCTAATCATTGCTCACACTGAATAAAATTACCAAAACGCGATTACTGGCCAGAAAAGACAACCACTCATGCACTCAAACACGCGCTGGATCCAAAGTGGTGAAACTTAATCTTGATGCGCCGGCTCGTATATATAGGGGCCTTACATACAAACAACTGAAACACATAATACATCAACATGTAATTTCGTTTAGCCTTCAGTATTTTACTTTTATATTTGTAAGGAGCGTGAATTTTATTTATTTATTTATTTTTTTTTTTTCAAAGTTACATACAATCGAATAATGCAATCCTTGATTGCTCAATAAATACAATCTTTGCTCTCAAAACAACTGAATAGAAGGGCTTTGAGCGCGAAGGGGCTAAGTTACATTTTAAAAATTGAACACTCTCTGCAATGGTAAGCAATGGATACAGGTAAGCAAATAAAACTTGGTACATCAAACAGTCGATGTCAATAGACCCATTTCATACGCACACTAACCACAAAACCAGAAAACAAAAAAGCTGCTGCAATTAAACTTTGAACTTTAACCCATTAATGCCTAGCGTCCCTTTTTAGGGACGGTCCAAAAAGGGGTCTGAATTTCCCCAAAATGAACATTTCAACCAAATAATAGTGTCCAATGAGTACCTTGGTATTGTTTCCATTCGTTATTAACAGATTGCAGCCCATAACCATTGTAAACTGTGTTCCGTAGCCGTTTTAATATGATCTTTATCAAAAATCACATCGTTCGCAATCTCAAGAGAAAAAGCCAAGTTTTCAAAGTGATTCCCAGCTTCCCGGTTTATGTTCATTGCTGATTTTATTTCTTCTCATAAAATGTCTTTTTAAGTATTATATCGTAGGCAGAAAAAAATTTCAGTAAAAAAGTATGTACCCTCTGGGGTCTATCGTAACTTTTAAAGGACGATGTTTCTTTCCTTAATAAAAAAAATCACGGGACGCGGGAGCGTCCCGCCCCGCCAAGAAAACCAAATACAAGCCGCCAAGAAATTTCCGTCGCCAATAAAAATGTAAAAGAGCGACTAGGACTGTTTACGCGAGTAACCAAACCGGGGTTTTCACCCCTCTGTATCTCAGCCCCATAAAGATCCTTAGAGTTCATTTTTGGTATACTCAATCTCCAGCGGCCCCTGACGGCACATACTAAAGCAAAACATCCAGGACCCTCAGGGGGAGGGGTGATATATGTTATAAAATTGCTATTTTTCGCACTTTTTAAAAATTGTTTGACAGGGGTCCAGACTAAACGGTAACTCGGATTGAGCTCTGCTTTTGCACCCACATTTATTTTGTCCCAAAGCTCGGCATAGGGGGTTTTTCGACCCCCCACCCCCTCCCCCCTCGTTTTTATTTTCCGTATCTTTTCTCCCCGGGGGTCTTTAGTGTTGATTTTTGGTATGAATATTCTCGATGAAACATTGAGGACATTTTCCCAAAATTTACCCCCCGGGGTCATCGCACCCCGGAGTTATTAATGCTTAAAATTGGTCCGATTTCTATCTACTAGCTCTGTTCAACATCTGAGCATTTATGTTTTCATTGTTGGGCCACGAGGAAAGAAAACTCAATGATTTATAATTTCATCTGTTGCCAGTTTCTATTTGTTAACAAATAAAATATTTGTAATTGATTTTATTGCATAAGGCTTTTAAAGGGGATCTTCAATTTAGTTCATTTTAATATGAGATCGGCAGTAAGGGTTGGGGTTTTTTTTTTTTAACTTTTAATTTAATCGTAGTATTGTTAGCAACTAGCTTTGTTTTGCGTCGGTTCGGGTGGTACATTGTGATTGATTTCAAATTTATCCTAGACTGAAGAAGATCCTTGAACTTTTGCACCAAATGCATGTTGCCAAGAAAACCACAGATGTCGGACCGCCAAGAAAAATGTTGAAGGGAAAAAAAACATGCAAAGTAAATTTTGAAGAGAAAAAAAAAACAGGCAAAGAAATAATATTAATGCAAAAACATGTGATATCTCCCCAAAAACAACAGTGTTGTAAAAAAATCCCCCGCCAAGAAAACCTTAAATACTCAGCCTTAAAAAGTTATGATATCGAGTTTTCCCGCCAAGTTTGTGCCAAACTACAACTAACCTGTATGTATAGTTCTTTTAAATTGTTTTCAGTTTTGCCAGGCGGGAAGCTTTGTCTTGTGAGGTGGTTGCTTAATGAGTAAAAACTTCCCGCCTGACAGGACTGAAAACAATTTAAAAGAACTATACATACAGGTTAGTTGTAGTTTGGCACAAACTTGGCGGGAAAACTCGATATCATAACTTTTTAAGGCTGAGTATTTAAGGTTTTCTTGGCGGGGGATTTTTTTACAACACTGTTGTTTTTGGGGAGATAATTTTTTACATGATACTTTCTTTATTATTTTTCCTGTCCATTAAACACTGTTTGTAACCAGTATACAAAATATCTTTGGGAAAAAAATGTCAGACATTAATGGGTTAATGACTCGCAATTCCTGTTTTGTCACATAACCCCTTCGTTTAAAAAGAACTTCAATTGTAAAATAAATCAAGCTGTTAATAACTACACTTACGTATTTCAAGCACAAAACACGTCGTAAGAATTAATAAAAGTTTAAAAATTTAAAACAACCGATGAGGAAATATCCGTCGCGGAACAGGTTTTTTATTTGAATGGTTCCAACAAATCATTCATTTTTATGCATTGGAAAAAAAATCATTCAAAAATAATATTGATAACATTACATGTGAGATTTTTTACGTTGCTTTTAAGATTGCTTTTGATTTTCTGTGTTTTCTTCAACTTCGACGAATGAGATGATTTTGAAAATACCATAAAAGTGTTATTTGGAATAAAAAATCGAGAAAACATTTCAATTAAGCGTTGTTTTTACGTTTCGGCTACATCGCTGCAAAATACAAAAGAGAGGTCCGCTTTTTCCCCCTCCATGTCAGTCACAGTTGGTAAAACCAGGAGCGCCCGAAGGGAGGTCATGGGAGGTCACTGGGACCTCCCAAAAATTATCATTCGGCAAATTCGGACTGTCGATTCGGCTAATTCAGGGATAGTATTGCAATATTTTTTTTTGCACATGTCCATAGTGTGTGTGTGTAGCTGCAATTTTTCTTTTTTGATATGTATTTATTACCTTTGAAATTAAGGAGAACCAATTTATAAAACTGAATTCGGTTGTTGATCTGGCAAGCAGTCAATATGTTTGTTTTCCAATCAATCGTTTTTATCTAAGTTCAAATTCTTGTCAATCACAGTGGCAGGAAAAACTACATATTTTTCGTAGCGAACTACAACTACAACTACTTTCTTATAAATGTAGTTAACTACAGCTACAACTACTTTTTTTTAATGTAGCGAGCTACAAACTACTTTTTTTTTTAATGTAGCGAGCTACACTACTTTTGAAATGTAGTTGCTACTTCGCTACTTTTTAAAAAATACATGAATAACAAAAATACACCGATTGAAGATCGACCGAAAAAATTCGAAAAGTGGTTTAGATTAATAACTTACCTCATTCGAATATGGAATAAAAATAGGAATTGTCTTTGAATTTATTTGTTACTTTTCCTTTTGGTTCCTTTTTTTTTGCTAAAATTTATCTTTTTTAGATTTTTTTACAACTTTTACGAATATTCGCAACAAGAAAAACCTTGTTTTTTTCCTTCGTTCTCTCTCTTTTTTAATTTTCTTCATTTTTTTTATTTAAAAGTAGTTTTCCGAAATCGCTACAAACTACAATTTTTTTTGTATCGCGCTACTCACTACTCTACTTTTTTTAAAAAGTAGTGCGCTACACTACAAACTACTAAAAAATGTAGCTATTACAGTAGTTTCGCTACTTGTAGCGCACTACTTCCGACCACTGGTCAATCATCTGAAGAAAAGATTGAAAACGTTCGCTACTTTTAAATTTTTGTATTTATTTTATTAATTTTTTAGTGATACCTATTGTCTTTTCCCATAAAGTAATGGTACTGTCGTCCCCGCTTAATCGGGTAACGGATAAACGAATACCCCGCTTATACGAATAAAATATCTCGGAACCGATGCCATAGACTCCCGAAATGGGGGTCTATGGCATCTATTGTTAAAGATCACCGCTTAATCGAATACCCCGTTTAATCGAATAATATTTTTTGGGACCGACAGTGCTCGTTTAAGCGGGGCCGACAGTATAAGGTATGTGTGAAGGCCAAATTAAGAATTTTCCACCTCCCAAAAATTTAAGCCCTGATTGGAACAAAGTTCAATATTTCAGGATTTTTTAAGAGTCATTTTCAATACATCTGAGTGACACGGGAAAACACTTCTTGTTTCTCCAATTCGTAGAGAGTCATTTAGGTCACATTCTCCGGACGGAGGCAGATGTGCCGCAATGAGTCTAGAATCATTAGCAAAAGCAGCGACGGTGACATTTTGCGCAATCGGCTATTTATGTCATACCTTGGGCCAGATGACGATCATGCCTATGCATAAACATGACACTGCCGAAATCATGAACCAAAACTTTTCGAGCACACGCCGACAGGAGCGCCCCGATGGGAGGTCACTGTGACCTCCCAATCATTTCCGCATTCGACGCACTTTGCTGACGGTTCGGCCATTTGAAGACAATATTACAACATTGAGATTGTTTGTTCTTTTTAGTTTTTAGAATTGTTTTTTAAAAGATGTCTAATGTTTTCTCTCAATAAATGTTACGCATGTTCGACATGTGTCAGTGGCGTACTCAGGGGGTTGGCTGATAGGGCTGCAGCTCCTCCGAAATTTTCAAAACAATCTCTTTACATTTGAGCTTTAACATCCTTTCCTTTGTTTTGTTTTCAAAGTTGCAACATCAGAAACGTTTTCAGATCAAATAACACAGGTCTGCAAAAATAAACTTTCAAAAAATTGTTTCGATTAGTTAACTGATCTTAATGTACTTTTTTGCGCTGATTTCAAAAATGGCATTGGTTTTTATTCTATCACGTAAGGCTTGCCTACAAAATAAAGTTGAAGTTTTTGAAAAAAGTACAAAAAATCGGATAATTTTGATTGTTTTTTTTTTATTTTAACATAAAGTAAAAGCAGAAAAATAATCAAACCTAGCTACAAAGAGCATAAAAGTGATGGACATGTGTTGCAAAGTTATTATAAGCCTTTGAGAAAGAATTAGGCAAGTCAGGTGCATGAGGAACAGGGCGAATAGCCGAACGTATGTTGGTTTAAGTATGAAAATGTTTTTTCTGATTTTCAAATTGAAGCCTTGCACTAAAGAACAAAATTTCAGTCATCACTGTGATTTTCGGGCTCTCTCCAAATCATGGGTAATCCAAAACGTAGTGATTTCTTCTTAACTTGAAACAATTGTCTCAGTTCTTCCAAACACACAGAATACACTATACGGGGAGCCCATGATTTATCTTGCTCCCCTAGTTAACCTCCAAATTATGCAAAATACACCTTCTAAACAAAATTAGAAATGTTCCTTCGTTGTTTCTTGACCGTTAAGACCCACTAATATAACAGGAATAGTTAAGAGAGTTGACTTATCCTCTAGTAGCCATTTCTTCAAAAGAGTACAAAACTGTTAGATCTGTACACCACTGTGGCTTTATCATTTTCTGTTTTCGTCAAAATGCTGTTTTTTTTTTTTTTTTTGTAGCAATTATAACGATTAAAAAATAATAATGATGTATTTTTATCATATTAAATTAGCATTGATATCACAAATTCGAAACATTTACTTCGTTTAGCTACATTTTATGAGGTGCCTGCCCCCCCCCCCCCATCTCTAAAACTCTCGGCTCCGCTCCCCCCCCTGCAACGATTTGTCTGCGTACGCAACTAACATGTGTGCATGCTTGTATATCAGTCGGTATAATCATTCGGCAAATTCCCTTCTCCCAAAAATTTTAGTTCGGGCCACCCCTGCAAGTCGAATCAAGATCTCCGCCAATGGTCATTACCTGAGGGTGGGGGCGGACCGCTCCCCGAAGAGATAAAAATATCATTAACTATTTTTTTTTTAGTTTATTTCTTTTTTAAAAAAGCAAAATGTTTCAAACCGCTTCTTTAAAAACACACGCAGGAACAAAGCACATTTGAAAGTTTGAAGCATTTTAAAGGATACTATTTAAGAACTTTCTTCAAAAAATTGATATGGCGGGGGGGGGGGGGGCTTTTTTATGTTACTGTGCTCCTCCCAAAAACTATTTCTGCATCCGCCCCTGGGGGAGGGGGGGCTGCTGATAACACAGATTACGTCATTGAAAATGGGAGGGCGGCATATTTTCATTTTAAGGGAAGCTCAAGTTTTCGGGGGCGCATTAGAATTTGAGGAGGGTGCTGTCGGTCTTAGAGGGGCACCCCTGCAATGGCAAGCTATTAAAGAGCTAGGAAAATCAACTGTATGACTGCTGTACAGGGTTGCCAGATTTAAGAACTGTAAATACGGGACAGGCTCTTGGGGGGGGGGGGAGATTGAAAGATGAAGTCTAAAGTTTGAATTTTTGCAACCTTGACTTTGATATTAAACGTTTCTCACAAATTTAAATGAAGAAAAAAAAAACACAATGATCATATGAATAAAAACTTCATTTTTTACCATTGCATGGTTATTTTTCGTCATGAATATTTGTTGGGAAAGGTTTTCCACTAATTATTGTGAAAATTCGTATTTCCGTGTTGTTAACCCCCTTTTTCCTGACGCAGGCCCGTCATTTCAAATTTTGCCGGTTGGGGGGGGGGGGTAAATTATACCAAATTTCAATGTAAATTATACCAAAAAAAAGCAAAAGCCACGCCCACTTATATGTAAATACATTAATTTCCAAAACCAGGGGGAAGGCCATTGACCACCCGTCCTGATGTCCCAAATGACGGGCCTGTCTTGCGTAGAAAGATATAATAGTCGCTTCTACTGATGACTAATGTTTAGTATGTACTTTTTCAAAAAGCTAGACGTACCAATGGAGAAATTTGAACGCAAAATAATTTTAAGGAGTCATTAACAAAAATTTTGATTACAATTAAGTAAACATAGAATTAAACCTTACTATTTGAACTCACTATAAGAAGTTAACCTAAAACAAATAAAAAAAATCAGTATTCAATATTTTTTAGGGAAAAACTACAGTTTTGTCAATATTATAACATGATAATAATTCTTGTATAACCTCGGAAAAATTATTTTTTTTGAAGTCATAATTGCTACTAGATTTTACTGCTGCAATAATTCTTTCGAAGTTTTGATGGTCTTTAGGATGCCATAAAACTCACTGTAACTTATATTTGTGTCGATGATTGTAAAAATTATGCATCTTCAAGTTTTTAAAACGCGTATTTGTTTGCTTAATGGAATAACCTTTAGTTACATCTTTTAGTATAAAAGCGAAGCAAAGCAAATTTCAAAAAAAAATCTAGTGACTAATAGAAGCTGAACACATATATTTCTTGAAAAATTGAGAAGGGCTTTTTATATAATAAGGCATAGTAAAATCATTTACAAGGAGATACACCACTTTTACAATGAGCGTTTGTTGAATTAAATGTCGCAATAATTTCTGCGCTAAATGAATAGAACACTAACATTATTTCAGAACAGGAAAATATCATAATTCAATCAATTTTCTTATCACTCTAGTTCACATTTCTTGTTTTACTTCATTTTTTCTGAAAATAATGTTTCGTTTTGCAAAATGCTGCTTCTAGCCAGAATACGGGACTTTAGCCGTCCCGTATCAAGGTTCCCCGGGACACGGGACAATATTTCAAAAAACGGGACTGTCCCTTGAAATCCGAGACGTCTGGCAACCCTGCTGCTGTATTCATTTCTTAAATTATAAGAGAGGGTGAAGTCCAGAAGAAAGTATACATGACACTTGGATTTTAAAAATTTTATGTGTTGTCACTTGCAAAACATCATTTTCTCCAGAAATATATGAATTTTTCGAATCCGGACATATCGTCGCCACCCGGCTAAACTAACGAATGTGAAAATTGGCACTTTTCAGGAGAGCCAAAACACTGCATATAACTTATTCCCACCTGATGTGTTTGGTTAGTTTCAATTTTTAAACCTTTATATAGATACCTTTAAGTGTAAAACTAACGTTCGAAGGCATCTTTTTAATTACAATTATTTGTAAAATTTGAACTTGAAAAACGCGATTTTTCACATTCGTTAGTTTAGCATGGTGCCGACGATATTTTTCCCAATAAACTCAATGAGATTCGGGAAACCGAGGTCGAATCCGTTCTACTCCTTGTGCTTTTACAGAACAGGGACTAGCTTTTTTGTTACATATTTCTAATCCAATAAACTTGTTTATCAGCATATAATAGGGCTAACTTTTATCCCCTTTGTATGTGTAGTTAAATTTTCTGTTAAACCATTAATGCCTGACATTTTTTTCCGAAGATATTTTGTATACTGGTTACAAACAGTGTTTAATGGACAGGAAAAATAATTAAAAAAATATCATGTAAAAAATATTTTTTTTTTATTAAGGAAAGAAAAATCGTCCCTTAAAAGTTAAGTATGTACCCTCTGGGGTCTATCGTATTTTACTGAAAATGTTTTCTGCCTACGATATAATATTTAAAAAGATATTTTATAAGAAGAAATAAAATCAGCAATGAACATAAACTGGAAAGCTGGGAATAACTTTGAAAACTTGGACTTTTTTTCTTGAGATTGTGAACGATGTCATTTTTGAGGAAGATCATATTTAAACTGCTACAGAACACACTTTACAATGGTTATGCGCTGCAATCTGTTAATAACGAATTGAAACAATACCGAGGTACTAATTGAATGTTAATTCGAGGTACTGGTTGAAATGTTAATTTTGGGGGAATTCAGACCCTTTTTTGGACCGTCCCTAAAAAGGGACGCTAGGCATTAATGGGTTAAATGCTGCAAACGTTTCTTAAAATATAAGAGAAGTAATACATGTCGCATGGAAAAATAAACATTTGGGACAGATTGTTTAGACTTTCTGTACAGAAATTAAGGAGTTTCAACAATTCAAAAATGCAATGTTCAGATAGTGGGTACATTGAAACCCAGAGATATAAAAATTTGTGTAAAAACGGAATGTAAATGAATAAATAATACAAGATCTCTCAAATGATGAAACTTTTCAGGTTGAATATGGAAAATTCCAAATAATTTAATTACTTTTTAAACAAAAGAAAAATTTGTTAAACCCTTGGATAGGGGGATGGGAAAATGGAATATTTATCTGATGGAACGTAAACGTACGGAAATGGAAAATACATTTACTCATTTACGAAAAGAATTTTTTTAAGCAAAAATTTAATCAATCATTCTCCTCAAAAATAATTGAAATTTTTCTTGAAAAAAACCCAAAAACATGAAAAACAGAATTTGTAGAGAAAATATGAAAAACAATTTGGAAACGGGGAATATTTTTTTTTTCAAAAGTAACAAAAATTGTCAAAGAACTTACATAAAATAGACAAAATAACTTTTGAAAAAAAAAAATGGAATTTTGACTAGTAAACAGGGTATATTATAAACTGTTTGCATACATTAATAGGATTCTTTACAGGAGAAAAAATGCACGAAGTTATTAGTAATTTCTAAGAAATAACCAAATATTTCAATCTAATAGTCTACGCATAAAATTGATAATTTCAATTTATAAATTTATTATGCATGTACATGTTTATTTCTCATATCAATTTACAAAATGTGAAAAAAAGTATTAAAACTGAGAAAAAGTAGAACCGATTTCAAAACTCGATCGAACATTTTCTTGTGTATCATCCAGTTGCGTAGCTTGTTTTTTTTTTTTTTTTTTTTTTTTTTTTTTTTTTTTTTTTTTCGTATAGGTGAACTATAAAAATGAAGAAAAGCTTTCACTCGACGTGTCCAGCAAAGAAACTCTGATTGACTAGGTGTTACATACACGACTGGAATAATTTAGGTCGGTTTTTGAATCTCATCCAGAAATACCCTGATGTAAAAGAAAAAAGATGAATACGATAAAATACATGCAATACACACATGGATACATATTAACTGCTATTTTCAAACACTCTGATGCCAAACTTGAAGGCTGCCTCGGTTGCTTTCTGGTCACGCGTTGGATATATCGATCAGAAATATGAAAATAGGAAAAACTTTTGTAATTTTTTGCCCTTCTCCTCCCCTGCCCCTCAGTCCACCCACAACAGCGTTTCTTTCCCTTTTTTGGCTCAAGAATCGGTAAATTTGTACGAAAAAAATAATCCCACATTAACCCACAAATGCCTGACTTTTTTTCCCAAAGATATTTTGTACACTGGTTACAAAGTGTTTCATGGACAGGAAAAACAATTAAAAAACATCATGTAAAAAATAATTTTTTAATTAAAAAAAGAAAAATCGTACCTAAACAGAGACGCTAGGCCCCAGAGGGTACATACTTTTTTCACCAAAATTTTTTTTTCTGCCTACGATATAATATTTAGAAAAACATTTTATAAGAAGAAATAAAAGCAACCATTAACGTAAACTGGGAAGCTTTCGAACAAAAAAAAAAAAAAATGCTCGAATAGGACTGTTCATTCAGAAGTTATTGCTGGGGGTGGAGACTAGAGACAGACAGACCGACAAACACACACACACTTCCCCACATCTCAATGCATTACTGTTTCTTCTCAATTCTTGATTTTTCGATGTTAAATTACTAATTCATTTTTGACATTGCAGTCTTTTGACGAGACATTAAGCCATTTTTAGTGCTTTACTTGATGGAAAAGTTGGCTCGAGTTCGAATCAATTTGAAAAGTAATGCTCTGACACCCACGGCGCAACTGCATCAACGAAATCATTCTAACGCCCTTTATACTCGTCTATGAATTTCCCAACGCCTCGTTTCCCGCTCTTTCAGACATGCCTTTGAACCTTTGAATGCGCTTTCCCTATCCACCGGACGCAGTGCAACGAAAACAGCAAAAAGATCGAACTGAAAGAACTGCACACATTTTGATGGCGAGGACTGTGCCTTAAAGAGGCCGTTACTCGATTAAGCGGGGCCGGACAGTACTTAGTTTAGTTGAATATGTGAAAAGGATATTCCAGAAAGGCAAGTTTTAAATTGAAAGCTCCGAACAGTTCCCACTCACAACCCATCAACCCTTTTTTTAAGTGGAATGGTTCCCGAGTGCTAGGCGAGGTTCTCATGGACGGACATTCCCGATCATCCGCGGAATAAGAATGGTACGGTAACCACGGATAATCCGAAAAATAGGTAAACAAAGATACTTGTGCATGCAATAGCTAAAAAATCTGGTATGGACTCCACACTACTTCCTTTTACGTGTAAATTTCTTAGTAGTTGCCTTAAGTGTTAAAAAAGTGCTTGGAGTGAGCAAGGTAACAATTCAAATATTTACTCCCCTAATCTGCCACGAAACAATGCAAAAAATGCTTTACAATGGTTAATTTTTTAACTATTTGCTGATTGTATTATCATTCAGTGAATTTTTCGCAAAATATCGCCAACAGCGCCAAGTTGAACCCAAATTCAAAAAATAATTTTTTCGCCAAATTTGTCGCCAACTTGACGATATGTCGCCAAGTTAGCGTAAAACACTCGGCGACCAAAAGCTTGGCGACATATTGCCAAGTGGTCGCACCAATCCATATCACTCGAGTCTGCTTTGAAATCAACACTGATTTAACCCCAAAAGGGGAAAACCACCCCCCTGGGGAACATTCAAATGCAACCACAAGAGGAGGTGCACAACTAGACCATCCTCAGAGCCTACATACCAAGCTAGAAGCTTCTACGGCATATAGTTTTTGAGTTATGCGACCCACATACATACATACAGACGTCACCAGAAAACTCGTCGTAATTAACTCGGGGGTGGTTGAAAAGGATTTTTCAGCTGCTTATATGTTGGTAGGTACATATGCACGTGCTGACAGGTCGAAAAAACTACTGAACATTCATTCGGAGGTGTGCAAAATCAAAATTTAGACTCAAATTTGAGTGATTTTTTTTTTCGCGATCACAATACTTCCTTTACTACGTAAAAGGAAGTAAAAAGAGTCAATAACACAACACGTGCATTTAAATGACAGCTAAAAATGATAACATTGAGTGTGAAAACTATCTTTAAAAGCTAAGAAACGACCAAGAACGCACTTGCATTTTCCTGCATTCCTTAAACTATCACCGTATAAAAAAAAAACTGCCGATAATCCGACAGCGGATAATGGGGAGTTTACTGTAATTAATTTGATTAACTCTTCTTCATATGAATGGAACATTCGTCAATGAACCAACTTCAAAGTCATCTCACTGCAAATTAGCTACTCACGATACATTTCATATTCAATATAAACCATAATAATAAGCTTAGTAATAATACGCAAAAAATGTTCTGAATCGGTCAAAGTTCACATGGACAACATTTTCTCAACTATTATTCGAAATTCGGGAGAAAAAAATGCTCGAGTAACTATTTCAAATAAAGTTTACTGTTCCAAATAAAGTTTAAAAGATTTCCTACCAAACAATTAAAACATTATCTTTGCAAAAAAATAACAATAATAATAATAAATAAATAAAATCTGATGACATTACAAACCTGTTTATATAACTGATGTATAATAAACAATCGAGTGTTTTAAAAATTGCACATGATTCATTTTTAACCCATTTGTGCCCAGTAGCCTAAAAACGGGACGCTTGTTAGTTACGGCATACAAAAACCTGTTATGGATATATCATTTTTCTAAAGCTGTTTTTCACAATTTAAATAGTCCTTCTTGAGAAAACCAGTAGGAGCCACTATTTGGACATCAGAGTTTATTTATTGACAGCTATTTTCAGACAAATCAGTCAAGCAACGATCCAGCATGGGTAGCCACAGAAAGTAAGGTTTTTTTTTTGCTAACTTATTTTTCACAAAACCAAACTATTTAAAAATGATTTGCTTAAAATTGATCAGAGATGCCTTCTGTGATGTTACTTTGCATAAGAAAAGTCGAGTAAGGTCGTATTTTGCTCACATATCGGCAAAATATCCCATAAACAGGACGTTAAATAACTTAATAAATATGGCGACGGCGAACTATTTTAAGCATAAAATGTATGTAAACCATTCCAAGTAAGGGCCATGCTCCACATTAGCGTAAAACGCGACCGAAACTGAAGGCAGAAACCGAAAATCCGAGTACTTTCCCTAGGAATACCATTGAATCCATATTACGCTTCTGCCTATTTTTTCAGCTTTACGTCGATGTGGAGCATGGCCCTAAGAGTTTTAAGGCTACAGTGGACAAATAAAATTGATTTTTTTTCAATTATTGATTTATATGTCTAAAACTTAGTGTGCTTGTATTATTGTATATTTACGACATCTAAAAGCATAAAAAACACAAATTAGTGCAAAAACAATGAATACTTTTTTTTTCAAATTTCAAATTTAAGTATTTTTTTAACAAAATTTCAAAATGTTCCAGGCGTCGCAATTTTTTTTCAAACTTTGAATTTCCACTTAATTTTCAATCATTAGGCATGATGGCACAAAACAATGCATTAAAAACAATGTTTTATGTGATAGTTTATAAAAGATGGCTGAAAATGAAAATTTATATGATTTTTTCAACTGAAATTTTTTATTTTCAGCCATCTTTTATAAACTATCACATAAAACATTGCATGTAATGCATTGTTTTATGCAATCATGCCTACTGATTGGAAATTAAGTGGAAATTCAAAGTTTGAAAAAAAATTGCGACGCCTGGAACATTTTGAAATTTTCTTAAAAATATATTTAAATTTGAAATTTGAAAAAAAGTATTCATGGTTTTTGCACTAATTTGTGTTTTTTATGCTTTTAGATGTAGTAAATATACAATAATACAAGCACACAAAGTTTTAGACATATAAATCAATAATTGAAAAAATCAATTTTATTTGTCCACTGTAGCCTTAAGCAGATAAATTTTTTTTAAAAATTGTTAAAAAAACTTGGGCATAAATGGGTTAAATGACGACGACGTCCCATAAATGTGATATCGTAAGTGTAAGTCAAAAGTGAAAAATACCCATTTGAAAGAAGTTTCGAATGCGGCGATGAGTATTGATCGCACTTGTGACTTTCCGAGGAAAACAGCTTTCACGTAAATCGAAAGTCAGTAAGTCAAGTTCAAGGTCGCTTTGCGCCAAATTTGAGACACACGTAAAATTACATACATACGTGGAAATTTAAATAAAATAAATTGTATTCGCCAACCTACTTCATGTGTCTTCGTCGAAAATTCAAGGGGCGTCATTTTCATGAAATGTTGTTTCAAAATTCATTTTATGAAAAGTTAAACTTTCAATGATCTGAAAATTATGAAGTAAAACACCTCTTCTAGTTTTGAGAATTATGAAACGTGTTGCAAGAAAAAGACAAACTGCGCGAATGTTTACCTATTAGAAACCTCTTTGCATAGTCAAAGCATTATTCACAACGAGTGTAAGAAAAGAAAGTGTAAATGCTGACGATATCCGATAAAATATTAACTTACAAGTGAAAAATGACTGTCGTCCCCGCTTAATCGGGTAACGGATAAACGAATACCCCGCTTATACGAATAAAACATCCCGGAACCGGGCGTTTCCCCATAGACACAATGTTAAATATCCCCGCCTAATCGAACAGTTTCCCCGAATAATCGAATAAAATGTCAGCTTTGATAAAAAATTTTGCTAAGAAAAATGTCGGATAAAAGTGTTCCCACAAGACCTTGAACAAGCAAGCCACTATTGTGAACTTTTTCAAGAAATGATAGTGAAAGGCGGAAAAACAACTTTTTTTGTAACACAAGTTGTAAGTTATTTTTTTATGATTTTTACATGGCTATACGATATTTATACTCAATTATTATACTATTTTGTTGTTTGCTTTGCTTATTTCAAAATCTTTTTACCAATAACATTAATTATTTCCTTTATATAGCTATTTCTTTGTTATTACGTTTTGCGACGAAAGTTGTCAAAATGGAAAGGTAAAAAAAATATTCCCCGCTTAATCGAATAAAATGTTTTCGGGAAAAATCATTCGAGATAAACAAGAGAAAAAAAATTAAATTTAAGCTGTAAATGCATGGAACTTGGAAAATTTCGCCATAGAGAGGTTTTCGATGTAAGCAAGTTCGACTGCATTACCTTTACTTGTTAGACTATACTATTGGGACAGCCAGAGGACTGTGTTTTTAGCACTTAGATAATTTCTAGAATAAAAAATACATTGTTATTGCTCCAAATACAATTGGGCTACAAAGTATCAATGCTTTATTTGAACTAAGAAAGATAATTACTTTATTACACTTCATTATTTTTAAATTTCTAGGTCCGGACAGCCAATGACGAGTTTCCAGAGAAACGCCCATATAGCATTAATGGAATAGTGGAAAGTTCTACCTCTTATAATGAGATTCAGCTGTATCCGAGCCAGTCCCCGAACAAACACTTTGGGAATTCAACAAGTCGGCAACTTGTGATATAAGAAGCAACGTACCTTGCGAATTGTATCCACTTTTTTTACCTTCCGATGCTAAAGAGAAGGGCCGTCCTTTTAAATCCATAGTCATTCTCTCAATATATTGCTTGTAAATTAGGGGAAACAACAACATCTAAACTAGCGCCCGGCACTTAATTAAAAAAATAATAAATACATAAACTGGACAAGACAACATCAGAACGAAAATCAACAACAATATTAAAATGAAGGACATGTTGCTACAATTTATTATTATTATTCAAAACCGTAGGAGAATGCTCAACGCTATTATTCGGAGAAATTTTGAAGCGAAAAAGAAAAATATTTTTCAAAGTTTATTGCTGCAACCATTTCATTCGTTCTCGAGTCCTTTTCGAATAAATTTTGTCACCATCGTTTTTCCTGAAGCGATGCATGTTAAAATAAAAGACGCATTTTACACCTTTGGAATACGGAGCGCGTGGGCTATATAGGCAGCGAAAATTCTTCGAGTGGGAAGGAATGGAGAATTCAAAAAATGAAATTCTCCCTATGGGGGATTTTTCCAAGACCAGGAACATCGCCAGCGTTCATCTTGTACAATGACATAACACGTTAATAATCCCTCGAGAAACAAATTTGGCTCAGACACTGTCGTATAAATTAAATGCTCTGCGCAATTGGAATCCGGCTTGGATGAAGTTAGTTTGATTTAATTCCTGTCGGCGGACTTTTCAAGATGTGAAAAATCACATCTCATCCAATTATACGGTATTCTTACAAAAACTCTCGAATACCTACAGTCCAGACTCGATAACTCGAAATCCCGAGGGACCTACTGAAAGCTTCGAGTTATGGGAAGTTCCCGTATCCTTCTCCAGACCCAATGAACACTTCGAGATAAAGGAATATTAGAGTTATCGAGACTCCGCTTCAGATACTCTCGGCTAAATTAAACTCTTAGTGTAGTTCACATCGTTGCGAGTTTATGTGCTTTCATCTGGGGCGGAACTGGATCCTGAAGTGGTAAGGACTATTTGATACCTTGAAAGGGTGCTTGCCAATTCATGGGTAGCTCAGTGGTGATTAGCAACAACGACATTTTATAGTTTTCCCCCTTTTTTGATAAAAATGCTATTTAACGGTAAAACGGTGTCATAATCTCCATGCATTGTACAGAAAAACGACACATGGTCCCATCAGGGTGGATCCAACTTCTGGTTTTGAAGGAATTCATTATTAAAACATGAGCTTATAAATAAGGGACGCAAGTGCAATTCAGAACAAATGAGGACTCTGAGGCAATCCAACGGTAAATTTCCAAAAATGAAATCCCCAGAAAGCAGTTTTGGACTATTTTCAGAAACTTTCAGAGGGACCTCTATGACCGGATCCGTGCTTACATCATCGATAGGGTAGCTTTCGATTTTTCAATTTTACTTTTATAGGATCGAACGACATATATGATCATCATGGGTGGAAAACATATTGCGGTACGACGAGTGGTTTGCTTAAAAATAATTTCTAAAGTTACGACGGTGACGTCATATGGCTGGCCGGATTTTCCACTCGTCGACCGCGAGCCACTGACAGAGCGTGACGCTTTATACACTATATTAGCCCGAACGGGAACATATTTTTTATATATATTTGGCGGATGATTCTCAACTTTATTGGTTTTTCATAGGAACATTTTTTAATAGAATTTTTGAAGCATGTTGCTATCACTGGTGGGAGATAAACTGATATATTTTTATATCTGTATCATACTGTCTTTCTTTCTTTACTGGACTTTCTTTTTCTTTGCTTTTTTTTCCCCAAGTGCTCCCTTTTAATAAGAAAACGCATTGATTCTTTCACGAATGACGCGACACTGCAAAAAATGAACGGCTGTTTTTACAGTATAATACTCGTTGCCGAGGTTCCAATTTAAAACTAAAATACACAGTAATAAACTGTAAAGCTAGAAATTTTATAGAAAGCAATTTTACAGTTTATTGTCGTTCAATTTAACTGTAAAAACAGCAGTATAATACTGGCAGCAGAGGTTCCAGTCTAAAACTGTAAAATGCACGGTAATGAACTGTAAAATAAGAAATTTTACAGTATTGTAAAATCAGCAATTTTATAGTTTAGTACAGTAAAATGAGCAAGTTGACAATTTATCCCTGTAAAATTAGCAATTTTTGCAGTTTATCACTGTAAAATTTGCAATTTTTACAGTTTATCACTGTAAAATTGGCAATTTTTGCAGTTTATCACTGTAAAATCAGCAATTTTACAGTTTATCACTGTAAAATCAGCAATTTTACAGTTTAGTACTGTAAAATGAGCAATTTGGCAATTTATTACTGTAAAATTGGCAATTTTTGCAGTTTATCACTGTAAAATCAGCAATTTTTACAGTTTATCACTGTAAAATCAGCAATTTTACAGTTTTATCACTGTAAAATTAGCAATTTTTACAGTTTATCACTGTAAAATTAGCAATTTTGCAGTTTATCACTGTAAAATTAGCAATTTTTGCAGTTTATCACTGTAAAATCAGCAATTTTACAGTTTATCACTGTAAAATTAGCAATTTTTACAGTTTATCACTGTAAAATCAGCAATTTTTACAGTTTATCACTGTAAAATCAGCAATTTTACAGTTTATCACTGTAAAATTAGCAATTTTTGCAGTTTATCACTGTAAAATCAGCAATTTTACAGTTTATCACTGTAAAATCAGCAATTTTACAGTTTATCACTGTAAAATTAGCAATTTTATAGTTTATCACTGAAAAATTAGCAATTTTACAGTTTATCACTGTAAAACTAGCAATTTTATAGTTTATCACTGTAAAATTAGCAATTTTACAGTTTATCACTGTAAAATTAGCAATTTTACAGTTTATCACTGTAAAATAAGCAATTTTACAGTTTATCACTGTAAAATTAGCAATTTTACAGTTTATCACTGTAAAATTAGCAATTTTACAGTTTATCACTGTAAAATTAGCAATTTTATAGTTTATCACTGTAAAATAAGCAATTTTTACAGTTTATCACTGTAAAATTAGCAATTTTATAGTTTATCACTGTAAAATTAGCAATTTTACAGTTTATCACTGTAAAATTAGCAATTTTACAGTTTATCACTCTAAAATCAGCAATTTTACAGTTTAGTACTCTAAAATGAGCAATTTGGCAATTTATTACTGCAAAATTTGTCATTTTTACAGTTTATTACTATAATATCAGCTATATTATACTGCATAAACAGCGTTCATTTTTCACAGCGAATTGATTCTTTCACGAAACGATGAATACTTTAATGACTCTAACAGCAGAACGCGTCGAATTCAAAAAGTCGTTCTCCTCAACAGACGATCTGAGAGAGCGGGAAACAGGTGATCCAACGTTGAGTCACGGAGGTTTTCCCCGAAGGTCTCCGGGAGCACAAAGAAGTCTCCCTTCTCCCGCCAACGCAGCCGATCCTCTTCGACAGGTGGCGAAAGAAAGTTCGAAACAAATACAATCGGTGTTCTACGAAAACGCGTTCTTCCGGGACGCCGATGGCCGCCAAAAAAGTGAAAATCTTCATCGGGTTCTTAAGAACTGTTAAAAGTTTTCCCGCTTTTGTTGTTCTCAATTCGAAGCCTTCAAGTACACTCTGACGGACATTTCATTGGCCGGATTTTGCTTTCACTTCTCTGCGGTTCGGCATGTTGAGGCGACTTTTACAGAGATAGCGCTTATTCGAAAAATTCGAAGGGTTTTCTTTCGTTGAATAGATTTACTTTTTGTTCCACGGAACTAACCCAAGTAGCATCCAACGCATCGGATTTTGCTCGGCCGATCATCGAACTCCTCGTAAATGGATCCCGTAATGCACGATGACATCGTTCCGATCAGTGTCCGAGCACGGTTTTCGATGAGCTACTTTTCATCGGAAAGTGATATCCTTCCGATCAACTTTCCCGATGAAAATAAGCCGAGCATTCAAAATTGATCCTAAATTCATCGGCACAAGACTCCACTGTTCGTAAATTGCTCCAAATCTCATCGATTTCAAGCAAAACTCATCGGATTTTGCTGCTCGGATTCTGTGTGACCGATGAGACACATTGGAGCAATTCCCGATGAGAACTTATCGGAATCGATTGTCGGCCGATGAGAATTTCATCGGGTTTCGATGAATGGCCGATCATCGGCCGATGAGACTATGCTGCTAGGGAAATCATTTAGTTTTAGAAATGATATTTGCTTTTTTACTCACAAAAAAAAAAGATCATTTTATTTATGCTCCGAATGCCGGTGGTCAGAGAAGTTTGACTGCGGATGGGGAGGTCCCGGGTTCGAATCGCGTCTCGGACATGGATCCACTTTCTCTCTCTCTCGTGTCCTTGTCCCTTCTTTCAGTGAATGTGTAATGAATGGTCGAGCCTGCCCCGTAGAGGAGTCCTTGCAGAGTGTGAGTAGTGTACCTGTACCGTGGAAGTCGGACTTCACGACCGATGAACAGGGAGCCCCTCATCACCATCCCATACGGCGCAGGACAACAACTGCACATTGAGAATGCATCTATTTAACATTCATTTTCCGTACGCTGTATTATTCATTTGTTTAATTGTCTTATTACTAAGGTCATTGCTTTTTATTTAAAATAGAAGAATGCAAAGTGGAATAATTAAGTTTACTTACCTGCTTCAAAAGGAACAAATGGGAAATTTGCTCTAAAAATTATTGTACATAAAGGTTGAATAATGTATTTTGTATGACAACTTTCGTTCAAACATTATTTTTCATTTTTGGCAGTTGTTTTGCACCTTCAAAAAAGGGTAGAAATTTTCCGCTTAAAAAAACCATGGGGCAAGTGAAAAATGCAATATTTTAACTATGAAAAATTTCCTATTTTATGATCAACAATAATTTTCATCAAATTAAGGTATAATCAAATGAATAAATGACTTACTAATGACAAATGAACGAATAAACAAATAAGCAAATCAATGAACTCATTAATTTATGAGAAAAAGGAAATGAGTGAATAAAATAGAGAACGAATAAGAAAATCAGTGAACGAACGAATAAATAAGTGAATTAACTGCTAAACGAATGTAAATTAATTAATAAATAAGGAAATACGTACGGGGTGATTTAAAAAATGAATGCATAAGTAAACGAAATGAACTATTTCAGATTGCCCAGCGTGCACTTGAAACGCGGCATGACGTGTGACAAGGAGCCTATAGTGTGACACATTTAAACAAATGGGGCGGGTGGGAGGCAAATGCGATGAAAAAGGTGTGCCACCGTTTGTAGATAGCCTCTTTTGTTGTTTGTTTGTTTTACTAACCAAACTTATTTATTTATTTTACGTTTTCTTTTGCTATTTCCATCAAAAAGTGAAATACAAAGCAAATGATGAGCAACCGACGGATTATAAGAAACACGTTTTTCGGTATCATAAGAATGGAATTTCCAAAAAAAAGAAAACAGACCTCCTATGCGTTGTTATGACACTGTATCGGGTGAGCAGAAATGACGAAACCCACAGGGCGCAACGAACTAAAACTTCTGGAAGGGGGAAAATTATCAATTATCCGAACGAAGTTCCAATTTTATACCGAATGATAAAATACAAGCATGCGCAGTGCACACATGTCGTACATGCATAGCATTTATTGAGAGAAAACATGAGGCATCCTTTTAAAAAACAATTCTGAAAACTGAAAAGACCAAATAATCTCAATGTTGCAATAGTGTCTTCAAATGGCCGAATCATCAGCAAAATGTGCCGAATACGGAAATGATTGGGAGGTCACGATGACCTTCCATCGGGGCGCTCCTGAGAGCCCATTTTGAAGCTCTTAAAGAAATGAAAAAATGAAATAACGAGCATTTGAAGAGGAACTTTCGCGCCACGTGCTTATTTGTGGAAATAAAATTAAACAAGGTGAGACATGATTCCTCGGAATAAGTGTGACAACACCGAGACGAGTGTCAAATCCGGACAACCTTCCTCGCACGCGTTCTGTCCGCCGAAGGATAATCTCTTCTTCTTCAGAACACAGAGGGTCTTGCGCAAGGGAGGATTTTTTCTTTCCTTTCCTGCGCATGATCGGGTGAAATTGAAATGCGCGATTTACCGGGAAATGCGCTTCTGTCAACACTTCAAGGAAGAACGCCTCACGCGCGGAAAAAAAAAAAAAAAAGTTCTGCCGCGAATTAAAAAGGTGTCTCGGTTTTTCCTGTTCTGGTGTCCGGAAGTGTAGACAACACTTTCATTTAAGGCTGCAGTGGACAAATAAAATTATTTTTCTTCAATTACTGATTTATATGTCTAAAACTTTGTGTGCTTGTATTATTGTATATTTACTACATCTAAAAGCATGAAAAACACAAATTAGTGCAAAAACAATAAATACTTTTTTTCAAATTTCAAATTTAAATATTTTTTAAAAAAATTTCAAAACGTTCCAGGCGTCACAATTATTTTTCAAACTTTGAATTTCTACTTAATTTCCAATCATTAGGCATGATTGCATAAAACAATGCATTACATGCAATGTTTTATGTGATAGTTTATAAAAGATGGCTGAAAATGAAAATTCATATGATTTTTTCAACTGACTTTTTTAATTTTCAGCCATCTTTTATAAACTGTCTCATAAAACATAGCATATAATACATTGTTTTGTGCAATCATGCCTAATGATTGGAATTTTAGTGGAAATTCAAAGTTTGAAAAATAATTGTGACGCCTGGAACGTTTTAAAATTTTGTTGGAGAATATTTAAATTTGAAATTTGAAAAAAAAGTATTCATTGTTTTCGCACTAATTTGTGTTTTTCATGCTTTTAGATGTAGTAAATATACAATAATACAAGCACACAAAGTTTTAGACATAAATCAATAATTGAAAAAAATCAATTTTATTTGTCAACTCTAGCCTTAAACATGTGTTCCCGTTGAATGTCCGTCCGTCCACACACAGAGGCGGCCCGAACTAAAATGTTTGGAAGGGGGAAAATGATCCATTTGCCAATACAGTCAGGGTTGCCAGATTTAAGAATAGTAAATACGGGACAGGCGCTTGGGGGGATTGAGAGATGAAATCTAAAGCTTGAATTTTTATAACCTTGACTTACGTTTATTAAACGTTAAATTGACTTACGTTTTATTAAACATTTCTCACAAATATAAATGAAAAAAAATACGCAATGATCATATGCATAAAAACTTCAGTTTTTACCATTGCATAGTTATTTTTGGTCATGAATTAAAAAAGTGGGGAAAGTTTTAACACTAATTATTGTGAAAGATAGTATTTCCCTGTTATTAACCCCCTTTTTCCCGACGCAAGCCCATCATTTCAAATTTTGTCTGTGGGGGGAGGGGGAACAAAAGGTAAATTATACAAAATTATCCATTTGCCAATACAGTTTCAACTTAAGAGAGATAAAATACGAGAATGCGCACATGTCGTACATACATAACATTTAATGAGGGAAAAAAATTAGAAAAATCAAATTTAAAAATTAGAAAGAACAAATAATTTTAATGTTGCAATATTATTTTCAAGTTGCCGAACCGTTAGCCAAATTTTCCAAATAAGGAAACTTGTGAGAGGTCACAGGGACCTCCCGTGACCTCTCATCGGGGCGCTCCTGCACACACACACACACAATTCAACATTGTACAAAATTGGAGAATGCTTACTTTCACAAGGAATATTCGGTTTTTCGACGATGTGTTTGCCATGTGAATGCTGATATTCCCCGGTTGATATCAACTTTTACCAGCTTTCAGACTATTGCAGTGATTTACATACAGACATCACAAAAAACTACTAAAACTGAACTAAATATGAAGTGGAAATTTGAGTGGTCTATTTTTTACGAGAGCACTCAACTTTGTACAAAAAAGTAAAGCAGAAACAGACATCATCTTTCTGCACTCAATGATATGTCTGATGAATGCTCAAAGTACTAAAATAAAACCTAACTAAAACTATACTCTATCGTCGAATCTCGATCACTCGCAGTCTCGAGGGACCGGCGGAAAGCTTCCAGTTATAAGAAGCTCTCACGGATTTCGCAAGAGTTTGAAACCCAATGAAAACTTTCAGACAAAGGAACATTCGGATTATAAGGATTCGACTTATCGAGGACTCTCTCGACAGTTTTTTGTTTACTCAGTCATCGAGACCTGTATTTCAGGGGCGGATACAAGGGAGGGACGATTGGGGAGCCCCTCCCTTGGGGCGCTCTTCACCCGTAATTTTTCGGTTTTGAAGTTCTAAAAATGCAATTTTATAAGAGCTTCAGTGAAGTTGGGAGAAGAAAGATTGGGGCTCGCCTCCGGAAATTTTTCAGAATTGAAGTCCAAAACCCTTGGGATCAATATCTGTACACCAGTATGCATAGTAAAAAGTAAGTAATAAAAATCAATCGCCCCTCCTTTGAAAAATTTCTGGATCCGCCCTTGCTGTATTTCCCCTGTTTCATTGTTTTCCAATCCCAAGAGAAAAAAAAACTTTTATATCCGGCAGGATCTGGTTTTACTCAACGTACCTCAAAACGGCGGAGTTGTAAAAAGTGAATATCGCAACCGGGATATCATTTTGTCTTGTATTATTGATGTCGAATAGTGATTCAAACCGGATTCTTCTCTTTCTGAACTGTACTTTCCAAAGACAATAATAACGAGATTGTATTTTGAGTCAGACTTCGAGTCGTTCGGAATTTAATGCGCTTTTAAAGAATGAATCATTAGAGTTCGAAAGCGGTGGAAGTGGGCAAATATGTTTTTCTCCTTTCCGCAAGAAGAACGAATGACGCGAAAAACAAACCTTCCAATAATACGCCGACATCCGCAGAGCTGTACGGGTCATTCCATTTTAAATCAACAAATTTTCAAAAAAGTTGTTGCATCACCATTTTTGATTTTGATGAAAATTTGCATGTGTATTCCTTTTACTTCCCACAGCTCAAAATAGTGTTAATTTTATTTTTAAAAAATTTACCCTTTGATATATAGGCCCTTTTTGTTGTTGGCAACAGCGAAAATCGGGCGTTTTGATGCTTTGTCTTATGAACTATAACTTTTTTTCTATCAAAGATTTTGAGCTCAACTATAGCTAATTGGAAAGCTAAGAAAGAGATCTTTTTATATATGCTATCAATAAATTTCAGATTTAAAAAAAATACTTATTTTTTCAAGGTCAAAGTTCACGACGAAAATGACATTTTTTACTACTTTCGAACATTAAAAAACCCATGAAGGGTTCAAAGTAACAAGCCGATTTTTTCATCATACATTCATAGTCATGGTTACTTACCGTATAAAAAAAAATTGGCTTGTTATTCCACCCCCTTTATGAGATATGCCCCCCCAAAGTTGTAAATTTTTTAAAAAATCCAATTTTCAACGCTAAAAAAATGCATGTGGGGGGCAAGATAAAAATTTTTTTATATGTGGTATTTTAAGTACTTTTTACCAGCTTTCTAATAAAACAAAAGTTGCTTTGTTATTCAAAGGCGTTTGGCACATATAAAAGACTGAACTTTCAAAAAATTGCACAAAAACAACACGATTATTTTCATTTTTTCAAATCTTTTTTTTTATTTAAATGTAATTATATACCTTATTCTTTGCCTTAAATGCTAAAAAAAGACTAAGAAGAGCAATGAAGAAACATATTTAAAGTTTAATAAGATAATTTAATATTTTTAACACCTGGGAATATAGAATACCACTAAACTTGTCTGATTTTTAAACATCTGATTGCTACCTACAACAGGACTGAGCATTTCTCAACTTGTCCAGGTTTGTTCATACCATGTGGTCATCCTTGTTCTGACTTGCTCTCACATGTGTATCTTAGTTGTCTTTCAAATTCTGAAAGAATTGGTTGTTGAGCTAGTGTTTCTGCTGTAAAATCTTGTGAAGCTGATGTGATTTCTCTTCACTTCCAGTTCATTCATATTCACAGAATGTTTTGTTAAAGGTAAAAGAAGAAATTCTTTAGAATCCTTAAATATAAATTTAAATTTGTCTTTCTGCATGTAAACTGTGAATAAGTTATGGATAACCCTAAATAATCCATAGGAGTTTTTGAGAATGATGATTGTAATATTTTAAGTTACAGTAGGCAGTCTACTGTAAATAGTATTTATGAGTACAGTGAAGATGATAAAACTTTACTGCACCTGAGAACTAGATGTAAAACTATTGAAACTGTTTGTACCTACTGGCAAGAAGTTCCATAAAGGTGGCAAAACTTGGCAAGAAATTTTTTTGCATGGTAGGTACAAACAGTTTCAATAGTTTTACACCCAGTTCTCAGGTGCAGTAAAGTTTTATCATCATCATCACTGTACTCAGAAATACTATTTACAGTAGACTGCCTACTGTAACTTAAAATATTACAATCATCATTCTCAAAAACTCCTATGGAGCATTTAGGGTTATCCATAACTTATTAACAGTTTGCATGTACAAAGACAAATTTAAATTTATATTTAAGGATTCTAAAGAATTTCTTCTTTTACCTTCAACAAAACATTCTGTGAATATGAATGAACTTGAAATGAAAAGAAATCACATCAGCTTCACAAGATTTTACAGCAGAAACACTAGCTCAACAACCTACTTCTTTCAGAATTTGAAAGACAACTAAGATACACATGTGAGAGCAAGTCAGAACAAGGATGACCACATGGTATGAACAAACCTGGACAAGTTGAGAAATGCTCAGTCCTGTTGTAGGTAGCAATCTATCAGATGTTTAAAAATTAGACAAGTTTAGTGGTATTCTATATTCCCAGGTGTTAAAAATATTAAATTATCTTATTAAACTTTAAATATGTTTCTTCATTGCTCTTCTTAGTCTTTTTTTAGCATTTAAGGCAAAGAATAAGGTATATAATTACATTTAAATAAAAAAAAAAAAGATTTAAAAAATGAAAATAATCGTGTTGTTTTTGTGCAATTTTTTGAAAGTTCAGTCCTTTATATCTGCCAAACGCCTTTGAATAACAAAGCAACTTTTGTTTTATTAGAAAGCTGGTAAAAATTACTTAAAATACCACATATAAAAAAATTTTTATCTTGCCCCCCACATGCATTTTTTTAGCGTTGAAAATTGGATTTTTTAAAAAATTTACAACTTTGGGGGGGCATATCTCATAAAGGGGGTGGAATAACAAGCCAATTTTTTTTTATACAGTAAGTAACCATGACTATGAATGTATGATGAAAAAATCGGCTTGTTACTTTGAACCCTTCATGGGTTTTTGAATGTTCGAAAGTAGTAAAAAATGTCATTTTCGCCGTGAACTTTGACCTTGAAAAAATAAGTATTTTTTTTAATTTGAAATTTATTGATAGTATATATAAAAAGATCTTTTTCTTAGCTTTCTAATGAGCTATAGTTGAGCTCAAAATCTTTGATAGAAAAAAAGTTATAGTTCATAAGACAAAGCATCAAAACGCCCGATTTTCGCTGTTGCCAACAACAAAAAGGGCCTATATATCAAAGGGTAAATTTTTTAAAAATAAAATGAACATTATTTTGAGCTCTGGGAAGTAAAAGGAATACACATGCAAATTTTCATCAAAATCAAAAATGGTGATGCGCACCCCATTTGTTGATTTAAAATGGAATGACCCGTACTGCACTCTTTTTCGGTGTTAATTGTAAGCGGAGGATAACAAAACTTGCGTGATTCTACGAAGGTTGTTTTTTTTTTTTTTTTTTCAACCTCCGATAGGCTATAAAAAACAAACGGATTCAAATACAATAAATATTTTATTATCAAAAGTAAGGTACAATGCTCTACAATTCTCTACGTAATCACCTTGACGATTGAAGCATTTGTTATAGGTGTGAACACGCTTTATAATAGCCTCCTCGTAGAATGCTGCCACCAATGATTGGAAGTGAGTTGTGACGGTGTCTTTGGGCTCCACGCCATCAGGAAGCACCATGCCTTTCCAGACCTCAAGCGGGGGTCTCCACGTCCCTGCTTCCGTTCAGGGAACAGATGAAAGTCACTTGGTGCTCGGTCGGAACTTTATGGTGGGTGTTCAAAAATGTCCCATTAAAATGGCTGGACGAACCGTTGGGCTGCACTAGAGCCCCTATAACTGGAAGCTATACAGGGGCCTTAGGCTGCACGAGCGCTATGATGACGGGCATTGCCAAGCCTCCCTGCTGGGGGGCACGGCAATGCCCGTCACTCCTGCTTGGGGAGACCACCGCTTGAGGTGTGGAAAGGCGTCGTGCTTCCGAAGTGGCGTGGAGCCCAAAGACACTGTCACAACACACTTCCAATCATTGGCAGCAACATTCTACGAGGAGGCTATTATAAAGCTTGTTCACAGAGAGAACAAATGCTTTAATCGCCAAGGTGATTATGTAGAGCATTGTGCCTTACTTTTGATTATGAAATATTTACTGTATTTGAATCCGTTTGTTTTCTATAGCCTATCGGAGGTTAAAAAAAAAAAAAAAAAAAAAACTCGTAATTTCACTGGGCCGGGAATATAAGCAAAAAAAAAAGAGATTTCAATTCCAGCATTCACCTCCAGTCCGATTTCTTCTTCCCTTTTTTTTCTTCTTTTTTTCCTTTTCCTTTGTTTCTTTCTTTTGGTTTTTTTTTTTTTTTAATTAAAATGTTTACCGTACTCACAGCCAAAAACACGCTCATTTCCCCTGCTGATAGTTCTGTCAGAGCGTGAGAAATAAAAATGGTGTCAAGGGAGTGCACCACACACACACACGTCTACAATCACACATATGGCTACGCGCACGCGCCACACACATGTATCGCCATTCGTTATCGCGATAGACATAATTTCAATTCGAGATGTGAGCGTTCAAACCCCCTTTTTTAGCCTACTTTCCCGTTAAAAATAAAAGAAAGACGAAAAAAGTATTAAAATTGGCTTAATGCATCTAAAAAATATCGCCAAGTCAAAAAAATATCGCCAAGTTAAAAAAATATCGCCAAATCCAAAAAATATCGCCAAGTTAAAAAAATAAAAAGGTAAAATGAATATCGAAAAATTAAAAATTTGAAAGTAGGGTATTGAGATGGGGAATTTGTGTGTCGGTCTGTCGGTCTGTCGGTCGGTCTGTCTGTCTGTCCCCCCCTAATAACTTTTGAATGAATATTCCGATTTGGACAAACTTTTTTTTGTTGGAAAGATCTCGGCGAGTACAGCTCATTCCCATATTTGATTTTTCGATTTGAACAATTTTTGGTTCAACTTTGAGCCGTTCAAATAACCTGTCCCGCGATGCTAACTTTTTAGTTAACAGTTCGATTTGAACAAACTTTTTTTTGTTCGAAAGATCTTTTCAAGGATACTTCATTCCTGTATCTACATTTTCGATTTGAACAATTTTTCGTTCAACATTGAACCGTTCAAGCAACCTTTCCCCCCTAATAACTTTTGAATGAACATTCCGATTTGAACAAACTCTTTTTTGTTGGATAGATCACGGCGATTACAACTCATTCCCATATTTGATTTTTCGATTTGAACAACTTTGGTTCAACATTGAACCGTTCAAGCAACCTTTCCCCCCCTAATAACTTTTGAATGAACATTCCGATTTGAACAAACTTTTTTTTGTTGGAAAGATTTCGGCGAGTACAACTCATTCCCATATTTGATTTTTCGATTTGAACAATTTTTGGTTTAACTTTGAACCGTTCAAACAACCTGTCCCGCGATGCTAACTTTTGAGTGAACAGTCCGATTTCAACAAACTTTTTTTTGTTCGAAAGATCTTATCAAGGATACTTCATTCCCGTATTTACATTTCCGATTTGAACAATTTTTCGTTCAACATTGAACCGCTCAAGCAAGCTGTCACCCCTAATAATTTTTGAGTGAACAGTCCGATTTAAATAAACTTTTTTTTTGTTCGAAGGATCTCAGCAAGGATACTTCATTACAGTATTTAAATTTTCAATTTGAACATTTTTTCGTTCAACATTGAACCGTTCAAGCAACCTTTCCCCACCTAATAACTTCTGAGTGAACCATCCGAATGGAATAAACTTTTTTTTGTTTGAAAGATCTCGGAGAGGTTCATTCCCTTATTTCGCTTTTTGGTTTGAACCATTTTTCGTTCAATATTGAACCGTTCAGAAAAAAATTTAACATTAGCGCCTACGGGGAATTTAAGTTGAATGTTGATCCTGGAACTTAAAGTCGATTTCCTTCAAATTAACTTTGTAAAAAAATGGTTTTGATAAATAATGTTTGTAAAGTACTTTTCTGAATAATCTTCTGTGAGGACTCTGATTCCGACTCCGACTCCACAAACATGGCGGAAATGCAGGCTCAGAAAAAAATGACTGACTGTGCAGACGATTTTTTGTTTATTTATTCATTTGTGTTATTTTCTTTATTACTATTATTTTTTTTTTGGCAGACGATTTTTTTTGTGACAAAAGTGTTTCATTCACGAGGGCATTTTATTCTTTATTTATATTTAACAACTGGCAACGGTTTAAAAGTGAAAATCGAGACATTTTATCGACGGACGAGTTTTTTTTTCCTTTCTTTGATAAAATGTGTTTTGATGTACTTTGTACTTTTAATTTTTTTTTTTTTTGAAAACGATTGAGGAATTTTTCTAGGGAAGAACTGTAACAGTTACATTCTTTAAAAGGTGCGACAAAACTTCATTTATTCATTTATTTACTTTTTATGTCTCTATTTCATCTGATGAGAGGGGTATATTTTGCTTTTAGAAATCAGCTTTAAGTGCTAAAAAGGTATGTTTGACATAACGTTTAGTCTCAGATGATCAAGAGAATAATGATCAGATGCTAGAATGCCGATGTCGATGTACGCGAAAGTAGGCTCGTTTAGTTCTTGACAGAACTTCTTGTTAATGCTAGAAAACATTTCAGAAAGTCAAAACTTCCTATTCTAATATATCACTATCCAAAGCCGGAGTTTGACCCCTTCTGCTCCGACGGGACTCGGAAGTCCCGCTTATATTCATTTAGTATTGTGAATCCAAAATGGCTGGAATGAAGCTGAAGCTTTTGACCACTCCTTGTACTTCGATGAGAGACAGGTCGACAAATGGTACTGACGATCGGAAATTATTTTCTTAGGGGGCCTAAGACAAAAATTTCAAAATTTTATGCTTGGTAAAAATATTTTTTGATGTATTTGCAACTCAAAAATAAAAAAAACAACAAAAAAATACAGTGAACTCTCACTTATGCGCCGGCCCAAGAGACCAACAAAAAAAAAGCGCATAACTGAGAGAGACGCATAAGCGAACAAGCTTATTTAAAGGTCTAAAATGCAACATAAGTTCTAATGAGAGCATGAACAAGAAAGTTTCCATAGAAAAAGGACATATTACTACGGTTTGGCAATGACTGCAACGGAACTACAATGATAAAGAGAAAACAAAAATTGTAGCATGGGGCCTCAACGGCGCAGTGGGTCTGCCCGTCAGTTTGTAATCTCAAGAGGCGCGGGTTCGATTCCCGCCTTTGCCCTGGGTGCAACTTCCCTCTCTGTGCTGTGAATTCTTTCCTTCAATAAAATCTGCATTGTACTATCTGTGGAGGCAAGGCGCATAGTACGCAGTCCTCATGTGTGTCGAAGTTTATTGACTTCTAGAATAGAATAGAATAGAATAGAATAGAATAGAAAAATTGTAGCATACCTAATCACAAATTGTTCCCTTTAAAACGATACATAATAGATAATTATCAATCTCCGAACTCTAGTTCATGCGGAAAAAAGGCCTTCCGTGAGCAAAATAGATTAAAGAGGAAAGTGAAGAAACATGCTTATTTCTGAAAGAAAATAAATTACTTCAATTCATTTACATTTTACGAAAAATTCGGCGCATAAGTGAAATATTCATCTTTAGAGCGACACATAAACGAAAGATATTATCATTATTATGCTATGGAATGTGCTGGGACCCTTGAAAATCGTCGTATAAGTGAAAAAGGCGCATAAGTGAGGCGGTGTATAAGTGAGAGTTCACTGTATATAAAAATTCATTGTTAAATTAATATGGGACATAAAATGTTAAAATGACGAAAATGAAATACACTCGCGCAGTTGCAATCCGTTGCTAAGAATAGTGCGGTTTCGGGCCGCTGAAACCGAAACTGTAACGTTTCGGGGTCCGATTTGGAGCAGATGTCGCTCTCTGATCCGTCAGTTCGCAACTGCAAATGTTTACCAACAACAGTGTTGTTGGTCGAAGAAGAGCGATCACGGCGCGTGGCATCGGGGTCGATCGGCATGGCCGGTCGACCGTCCATCCATGACGTCACCACACCGGGAGAAAACACACAAGGCCGATGAGTCCGATAGCTGACGAATAGTTCCTGAATTGCCTTCGGTATCGCTAGCGTATTCAGTTAAAATAATCTTTAAATTCTTTTAAAAAAAGCTAAAAAATACGCTTTTAGTACTTATAATACATCAATTTATTTCTTACATCAACATATAATATAGTTTAGCCTTTAGTATCAATAATATGTACTTTCAAAGAACATGAATTTTATCTTTTATTCAGAGTTTCATACAAACTAAGGCAGGGATTCAAGTGAAACACCATTGCAATCGCTTCGAATTGCAATCGCTAATGGAAGTGAACATGTGAAGAGAGTTACATTATCATCAACTTAACTTGGCACTGACGTCACTACGGGTGGAGCCAATAAGAGCTCACAAGCAGTCAGTGATCTCCTCTTATTCGCCAAGTAGGCTGTGACGTTTTATCTAGCTCGTTTTTCATAGGCAAACGTCACGCTGACGTCACGATGTTTTTATCAAGAAACGTTCTAATGCAATTCATTTCCAGTAACGATTGTAATTTGCGATCGCCTGTTTCACTTGAATTCCTGCCTAAGACCCCTATATAGACGAGCCGACGCATCAAGATTAAGTTTCACTACTTTGGATCCAGATCGTGTTATGTCTTTTCTGGCGGTTGATGAATGGTTGCCTTTTCTGGCAAGTTATCACGTTTTGGTCATTTTTCAATGTGAGCAATTATTATCGGCAGGTACATTTGGCAAAGTTTGGCAATGTTCGAAACTTTATTCTGATAACCCTACTCCGCAACAATGAAAAATTGAAAGTAAAAGTTATGAATTGGATCCAAAGTGGTCAAACTTAAGCTTGATGCGCCGGTCTGTTTATACAAATACAATAATAATATAACTAATACAAACAACTGAGACACTTATAATACACCAACATGCTTTTTAGTTTGCCTTTAGTGTTAATAATAGTATTAAATATATTACTTTTACATTTGTGAAGAACGTAAATTTATCTTTTACTCAGAGTTAGATGGATACTGACAGTGAAATTAATAAAATCGTATTAATAAAGGAAACATGTGAAGATTCGCGTAGTTTTTTTCTATGGATAAAATTTAGAACAACACATGTCGAGGGACCATTATTCCTGACTTAAAATTGAATGAAACAAATTTTATATTAGATGCTGGGGTTTTGCACAATGCTGCTCTCTCCTCTGCCTTTAGATCATTTACACAATACTAATCTCTCAATGGTCTAAGCCAGGGGTCTCCAAACTATGACCCACGGGCCAAAAATGGCCCGCGGCTACGGTCCAGATTTTAGATGTATAAATTAGCCGAGTCATCATTGCTATGTATGTTTAACTTAATGTTTACTCTGCCAGTTAAAAAGTTCCTTACATTTTTCCTGTGATTTTGTGAAACATTAAATCTCATCAAGGAGTCGGTTCCTGTATTCTGTTTTCATCTGGACGTTTGAAAAAAATCCCCATTCTTTTTCGTGGTTTCTTTCATTAGAAATTAAGCTTAGTTAGACCCCTCATTTAAAAAAAAAAAAGGAAGGAAAAAGAAAAGAAAAAACGAGATTGGTTTTTGGAATTGGAGGAAAAGATATTGGAAATATTTTTAAGGCAATACGATGTTTCTAACGGGTACGAATTGAATTTCCTCCCGATAATGTAGCAACCACTATGATATCTTGCTAGTTGATAGCTTTTTAAATAAGTAGAGAGTTTTTCCAATTGGAGTTATCACGTTTCAATGAATCCGTGTCATCATTTTTGTATGTCGCACGTCGTTCCAATAAAATTGTGAGACTATTTTGTTGAGAAATTAAATTTTATAAATGGATCGTCATGGGAGTTGTTACGATAGGATGTGATCCCTTTTAATACCGTGAAACGTTCCAATAAAATTGTGTTTTTTTTAATAAGTTGAGAGTTTTTTCATGAGAGTGATAACAAGACATTAACACAGTTGGAAAATAAATTCTTAACATCTACAGAAGATCCACAAATATCCTACGCAAATGTATTTTGTGAAGGATTCCACTTCTTTTCAAAGTGATGTAATGAATTATTGTGATGATTTCTTTCATTGTAAATCGCTCTAATGTATTTTTTTTCCTTTGCAAGTTGAGAGATTTCTCATGAGAGTTATCACGGTGTAATGAATCATTGTGATCACTTTTGATGCTGTGCATCGTTCTCATAAAATTGTGCTGTTTTTAACACGCTTTTATTAGTTTCACATGTGGGTTTGTTTGTTTGTATGTATGTATGTAACTCCGAATAAAAGATAAAATTCACGTTCTTTACAAGTATAAAAGTAATATATTTAATACTATTAGTAATACTAAAGGCTAAACAATATTACATGTTGATATATTACATGTTAATGTATAAGTGTTTCAGTTGTTTGTGTGTGTAGATAACTAACTGAATAAAAGATAAAATTCACGCTCTTCGCAGATATAAATGTAATATATTTAATACTATTAGTAATACTAAAGGCTAAACTATATTACAGGTTGATATATTGTATAGTGCTTGTAAACTTAGCGGATATTCAATAGTTTTGTAAATCAGAGGGAAAAAAATCAGTTGGAGTATCTTTTTAGTTTGATTACTCTAAAAGCGTATTTTTTAGTTTTTTAAACTATAATTTAAGTTATTTTTAAGAGAATTTTTCCTTTTAAACCGATGAGCGTGATCACGGGGCATTACAGCCGTAAGATAAACACCACCCGTACAGTACGCACACAAACGCAATTAGAGCCTTCGATCGGAGAGAGGCCATTGGAGAGAGAGAGACTTACTTCATGTAGTAGATACGGCCCTCGGGGCTCATGTGCGCCGTCCAGCCCTTCCTCAGCCTCTGGTTGAGCTCCGTCAGGTATCTCCCCGCCTCGGAGGTCTCCATGTCCTCCCCCGTTCGCTCGTTTATCCCAGATTGTCGTCTGTCTCTCCTTCGAACGTCATCTCATTCCGCGCCCGCACCTGAGCAAACACATTTAACACACTGCGCGCGAGGTTGGCTTCTCCGCGATGCAGCTGCCTCGGCCGCTCGCCAAGCCTGTGGCAACCCTGCGGAGGGGCTGGCAGGTCCGCCGGCGACGCCATCTTGGACCCCGACGCCGTTCGAGTTGAGCTTTGTAGAAAAGGAGGGCGAGGAGTAGCAGGAGAGCTAAATGAGAAGTATTGATTGTTAGTAAAATGGAACAACGTCGAGGCAAGTATTTAAAAAAATTTAAATGAATAAAAAAATATTTTATGTACAAAATCTTTACATATATAAATGGATGTATGTTTGTTTGTATGTTTGTTCCATATACAAATCCGCAGTTTTCGTCGGATTTTCATCAAACTGAGCACAGAGGTTCCTTGATGCACTAGAATTCACATAGTTTTGAAATTAAAAAAAAAAATCCAAAAAGCTCAAACTTCAAATTTTTTGTCTCAAAATGGCCATTTTCTTTCCATTTTGAATAGACGGAGTAACAGAGAAAAGCCTTTAAGCATACAAACTGATAAAATTTAACACATTTAAATATGAATATTTTAAAACAAAGATGACTATTAACAATGAATTATCAATTTAAGGCTCACCTATTTCAAAATATTTTTTTGGAGTTATGTTGTATTAATAAGGGCAACGCCGGGTAAGAAGCTAGTTATACTATAATACACGTTGTTCCGTTTTACTCATTTCATAGTACACATTTTTCGACTCCTCATTTACAATTTTTTTAATAATTTCTATTAATCGTTACTTGCATTTATTAATATTAACCCCATTAAAACTAATAATGAAACTTTGATAATTAACTTCAAAAATGATTAATTAGTTACAATTGACAGAGCGATTAGTTGCTTATATATTTTCAAAAAATACTTGACGTAGTAAATAAATCATTAACAGATTATAAAACGAACAATTAAATCTAAAAAATTTCCACACATTATATTTAATCAGAACTTTAAATTTCCCGTAAGTGACGTTCATTCGGATCAAAGCTCGACATTTTTGAGCGAAAAAAATAATGTGTTGCTTTTACAAAAATCTGCAGAAATTTTGCGTATTTCTGGAAAAAAAATTCTTTCATTTGAAGGTGTCCGCAGAAAATCTGCAGAATGACTCAACTGCCATTGAGATTCATCGACTCCAAATTGACTCGAACGTGATAACCACGGAGTTTCTCGTGATTGAAATTTTGTCGTGAGAAAATGGCTGACTGACAGGAATAATTAATGACAGTAAAAGCGTTCTTGTTGAAAAAATTCTTTTTGAAAGAAAATTTGCCGATACGAAATGATGTGAACAGAGGAAATGATAGTCGTTGTAACACCTACCAGGATTTTCCCTGTAGATCAAATAATTTATAATTTATTTAGCATTTATATCTCTATGTTAATATATCTATTCACTTATATATTTGTAGTTTTTTACCTGTTTATCTTAATTTGTCCATCTATTTATACCTATCTCTCCATCTCTACCTAATTTATATCTCTTTTGCTAGTAGATATCTTTCTCCACGCATCTATTTGTATCTATCTTCCTTTTTACATCCATTTATCAATTCAGCCTTTACATCTATCTAGTTACATCAAAATGTCTATCTATTAATATCTGCGTGTGAGTTCATGTCTCTGTTTAGATCTATTTACCTCTTCAGTCTTTCAGGAAAACTTTAAGCCACCATTTTAACTGCTCCAAGTGCAATTTTAAAACTGTCATTGGCATTAAAACGAACGGAGAGCTCCTGGGTTGTTGTAAAGTTGTCGGATCAAAGAAGTATCTTATAAAATAAATTACCTGAATAAAATCAGTACAACTTTGAACCAGAAAACTTAAAAGTCCAAATATTTTTGAAGACTCCCTATTTTCATGTCACCCCACAGCGAAAAAACGTTTGCGGAAAATGAGATTTCTTTTAAAAAAAGTTTTTCTAAAGATTTATGGACAGACTTTTAGAAGCTAGAAAAAAATCTGCATTTTGTCTTCAATGTAATCTGCAGAAAATCCACATTTTTTTCTTTCTTTTAGTTTTCTCCAAATGTTCTGCAGGTTTTTGAATCATGTTCCAAACATTCTTCAATTTTCTCCTTTTTTTTTTTTTGTCATCTCATTTTGTAGCGCAAACGTAGAAAACCGAGATTATAACCTTGACAGAAGAGTGCAAGAGGACTTTTCCAGATGACGACACGATAACGACGAAAATTGGCCAGTAATACTACAAAGATCAGTGCGCCATCGTGTCGTCTGCTTTTCCATCTGACCGATATCGTTCTGCATGCCTTCGCTCTATCTTTCAAAAGAAGCCAACGGATGAATGAATGTCGGCCGGTGCTATCGGACAAGAATGTTCCGATAAACGACATCATTTGAACGGATACGACACGATCGTTCTCGAATCCGAGGTCAAAAAGCGCACAGCACGTGTGAATGCATTTTGCGTTCTCCGATATCGGATAACGACCATCGTGTACGATTTATCGCCCCCTTGTCGTTAAAGGAAAAGCGCTCTGACGTGGAGTCTTATGTAATTTCTCTTGAAGGTCAAGTGTATGAAAAAGTAAAAAGTAGGGCAAAGTGAATAGTGGAGGAGAAACACCTGAAATAAAATTTTTGGGAGGGTAAAATAGTAATTTAATGAATGAAATCTCGAATTTGACCGAAGGATAAAATACGAAAATTGACACATATCGTACATAGTTAACGAGAAGGATCGTAAGGAATCATTGTTGTTGTTGTCTGGGTTGGCAATTTAGGGTGCTATGTTTCACTTTTTCTGCTGGACCATCATTTGGCGCGAAGTCCGACTTCCACCGTACACACGTGCCATGGGGACCCGTTTATAGGGTAGGCGACCATCCACAGCACAACAATACATTCACACAAAGGAAGGCCAAGGACATGTGAGAGGGAGAAAGAACATCCATGCTCGAGCCGGTCTTCGAACCCAGAACTTCCCCTTTCAGATCAGACTTCTCTGAGCACTAGACAAGGTGGCTGTCATTAGAAATCATCAAAAAATTAGTTAAAATGTTGAAAAACCAAAAAAGGTGAGCAGTTGCAATGATTCTCCATACCTTCTCTAAACTTGCAGAATAAGAATTGCTTGAGAGGTCACAATGACCTCCCGTCGGGGGAGCCCCTCCAAGTGAACAAACGCCTTTCAAAACTGACCTACGTGATTGTATGAGTCCCTCGCTGTTACGTGACCGAAATAAACGATAATAAGAGAGAGTTAAGTCATTTCGATCACATCTACCAAGATTTTTGAACTAAGCAATTTACGGATAAATGTTTCCTGCTTTGAACAAATGACATTTGCATGCCTCAATTGCTGTAAATGTGAATTGATGGAGTCCTCCATTCTCATAGACTAAATAAAATGGTCAAACATCAATCACAGGAAATACAATAGCGCAGGCATAACTTTTCTAAGATTTTTTTTAATGCACAGATTCGTATCTCCACACGCTTGTTGGATTTCCCCTTTCATAGTGGCCTCAAGTCATTTTTCTCATTGGGAAGCAAAATTAAAGGGGAGGAAAAGACAGATTAGTTTTTCCAAATAAATACAATGGTTGTCTGACATGGTTAGCTCTTGGAGGCCAATGTAAACGTTTACCGATGTTAATTTTTAAATTATTAAAGGAACATTTGATGAATAGAAGTGATAATAATTTTAAAATATAGTTTGTAAAAACTAAAAAAATACGCTTTTAGAGTTAAACAAAATGTTTCACATGATTTCTCTCTGATTTTCGAAATTATTGAAAATCCGCTAAGTTTACATGCACATGCACTTATAATAATACATCAACTTATAATATACAGGGAACTCTCACTTATACGCCGCCTCATTTATGCGCCTTTTTCACTTATACGACGATTTTGAATAGTCCCAGCACATTCCATAGCAAAATAATGATAGTATCATTCGTTTATGCGTCGCTCTAAAGATAAATAGTTCACTTATGCGCCGAATTTTCCCTAAAATATAAAAAAAATTGTATTTTCTGTAAAAAAAATGAGCATTTTTCTTCACTTTCCTCTTTAATCTTTTGCCGCTATTACTCACAGAAGGCATTTTTTTCCGCTTGAACTAGAGTTCGGAGAGGTGTCTATTATGCATCGTTTTAAAGGGAAGAGTTTGTAATTAGGTATGCTACAACTTTTGTTTCTCTTTATCATTACGTTACAGTGATTGCCAAACCGTAGTAAAATGTCCGTTTTCTATAGAAAAATTCTTATTCATTCTCGCATTAGAAACTATGTTGCGTTTTAGTCCTTAAAATAGGCTTGTTCACTTATACGTCTCTCTCACTTATGCGCCTTTTTCTGTCGGTCCCTTCTGCCTGCGCATAAGTGAGAGTTCACTCTAGTTGGACTTTAGTATTAACTAGCTGCGTAGCCCGGCGTTGCACGGGCTGTAATGTAGTGAAGGCAGTTTGAGAAAACTACTCGCCACCAAAGAAATGAGGAAAGTTTAAACAGTTTACTCGCCGTCAAGGCGGCTCGCCTTTACAGTAGCGAGGAAAGTTTCAATTCACTACTCGCCGCCAAGGCGGCTCGCCTTTAAAGTACCAAGGAAAAGTTTAATAAACTACTCCCCGCTAAAGCGGATCGCTAAAAAGCTTTCCTGCATCAAAGAATCAATTGAATTATTTGCACATGCTTCCTCAAAAATAAAGACGATGTCAAGTAGTGCATACTTAGCACTCTCCCTAAATTACAAATAAAATTCCTTTCCAAAAACAATTATTTCCAAACTGCTTTCTTCCGGTAAAATTAATTGCAAAATTCTAAACGAAAAAGTTCTTTTAATATTTGGATCGAAGCCAGAAAAAGTCCCTTCTAAAAACAGCAATTGCAATTTTATTTAAAAACACATTTTCAAAATGGTACCTGAGAAAAAATATGTCATTAATAATTAGAATAAAAACAATTGTTAGAACTTTGTTATGTTATAACACGTATTCAAAATGACAATGAAAAAAATAACACTCTTTCATTTTAAAAAGTTCAACTTAATTAACGTTTTAATTCAAAATCGCAACGGAAAGAAATAAATATCTTGGAATTTTAAATAGTTCAATAATTTAATTAACGTTTTAATTCAAAATGGCAACGGTAAGAAAAAATGTCTTGGAAGTTTAATCATTAATTAGGCTTAATCGCTTTAAATTTGACTACTTATTAATTAAACATTCGCTTTAAATTTGACTACTTATGGATCGCAGCCAGAAAAAGTCCCTTCTAAAAACAGCAATTGCAGTTTTATTTAAAAACACATTTTCAAAATGGTACCTGAGAAAAAATATGTCATTAATAATTAGAATAAAAACAATTGTTAGAACTTTGTTATAACACGTATTTAAAATGACAATGGAAAAAAATAACACTCTTTCATTTTAAAAAGTTCAATTTAATTAACGTTTTAATTTAGGGCCGAATTCAAGTGAAACACCATTGCAGTCGCTTCGAGGCGATCGCATATTGCAACCGCTACTGTAAGTCGAATTCAAGTGAATTCGTTTCACTTGAATCCAAATTTTGGAATTTGCGATTGCATTGGTGAGTTGCGATCGTCCGTGTTTCACTTGAATTCCTGCCTTAAAATCGCAACGGAAAGAAATAAATATCTTGGAATTTCAAATAGTTCAATAATTTAATTAACGTTTTAATTCAAAATGGCAACGGTAAGAAAAAATGTCTTGGAAGTTTAATCATTTATTAGGCTTAATCGCTTTAAACTTGACTACTTATTAATTGATATCTTCGCTAATTAAAATCGTATAATTATATAGATTGAAACTAATGAAGCCTGAAAAATTACCTATCTATCGGTACCTGGTTCGACTTTCAGTTCATTGGCGTTCAGGAGAAATAAGCGTGACATAGAAAGATAGAAAGAAAGATAGAAAGATAGTTAGAAAGATACTCAGTTTTTAATATAAGTAGATAGTAGTATGAAATAGGGATGCACCGATAAGCAAATTGGCCGATTACCGATTACCGATTAATCGGTTGTTGATAATCGGCCGATTAATCGGCCGAGCCGATTAATGATAAGAATGATTGTTTTTCGACCACCAATTTCACCATCTGTGTTTTTTCTCTCTTATGCAATTCCAAGTTTAGACATAGTAAGTAATTTATTTCTGAGAGAAGATTTTTTTTTTCCATTTTCCTAGTTTTCACAAACTAATTTCAACATTTTATCAAATTTCTTAGAACCAATTTTCATATTATTGTCAATAATATTACTAACACAGGGGGAGTATGTGGTGAGCACTCCAATTTAGGAGTATTTTTAATTCATATTTTGTAATACTTAGCAGCAATTGATTTCAATGATCTTTCTTTGAAAATTAGAAGTTATCTAAAAGCACTCTTAAGGAGAAAACTATCGCCACATGAAAAATGTTGTAACATTGTCTTTGTATATTTATTCAAAGTAGGAGAATTAATTAAAAAAAAACTTTATATCGTCTGTGAGGATTATCATTACTGTTAGTAGAATTATTCATCAGTTTCTTACTGAAGGTATACCTTAAAGAATAATATTTGAAAAATATTTTTTCGGCCGATTAATCGGCCCGATTTTGCCGATTATTAATAATCGGCAAAGTGGCCGATTATGGCCGATTAATCGGTGCATCCCTAGTATTAAATATATTACTCTTGTGTTTGCAAAGAACGTGAATTTTAACTTCTATTCAGAATGACATACAAACAACTGAAACACTTAAAATACATCAACATGTAATATAGTACAGCCTTTAGTATTGACAATAGTATTAAGTATATTACTTTTATATATGTAAAGAACGTGAATTTGATCTTTTACTCAGAGTTACATACATACATACAAACAAACCCACATGTGAAACTAATAAAAGCGTATTAAAAAGGTCAGTTTTCATTGACACAAGACTTCATTCACAATCCTCAAACTGCGATTTGTTTGATGAACTACATGGCAATTAGTACAGTGTTGTACCGAGTACTCGGTAATTACTAAGTATTGAAGAGACAGCCTGTCTTGTTTCTTTTTAATCAACCAACGTGTAACCGAGGCTAATGTGTAAATCGGCCTACTCGGCCAATTTACCGAGTACTCGGGTACTCGGTACTACAATTTTGATAAGGTACTCGGCCAATGCCAAGTAGTTATAGAAATTGAATACCGTTCAGAACAAGACTTTTTAGAGTGCAAAATTGCTTTACTCATAATATACAATACAACTGTACCGTAAAGTCGGGTTACTTGGACCCTAGGGGGTTACTTGAGCCCATTACAGTAAAATGATAAAATCAAGGTTTGGTACTAATTAGTCGAAGACTTCCACATAGTTCCTCATTTCTCCGCTAGGTAGAAGCACGCTGCAGTCTCTAACGCTAGTACCAAACCCAGATTTTATCATTTTACTGTGGGCTCAAGTAACCCCCTTGTGGGTCCAAGTAACCCGACTTTACGGTATTCTATGTGCGAGTTAAAAAATAAATTAAAAAAAAGCCACTTATAAATTCAACACGGAGCAAAAGTTAGCTCTGACCCGTACACTGTAAAAAATGAATCTGTTTGTTTGCTCTGATCCCCGAGACCAGCAAAGCTAGATCAGGTCCATGAGTCTATTCACCCGTGAAAAGTCAAGAACCATCAAGGGTTTTTGGATAAGATCCAATTTGGAAAGCCCCAGACATGATAAAATATGCTCAGGGGAGGCCTGAGCACTTAGTGCACATCTCGAAGACTCTAGTTCCGTTAATGAACTTCATTGTCAGTAGATGGCCGCTAAGGAAACGGGAAAGAGCAGTTTGGTCTTTTCTGCTTAGGCGTGAAGGCCACTCCACTATGCTCAGCTAAAGTTTGTAGGCACAGGAGCCAAGTCAGTCCTCTGCCGTTGGCGCTCCATAGAGGCTGCCCAATTCCCCATCCATGAATAGTTCACCCAAAAAAATGAATCTTGTTTTTACAGTATAATACAGATAATTTTATTGTAATATACTGTAAAAACTGCTTTTTTTGCAGTCATAAACTAAAATTTCTAATTTTACAGTTTATTACCGTGCATTTTACAGTTTTAAACTGGAACCTCTGCTGCCAGTATTATACTGTTGTTTTTTTTACAGTACAATGCAGCTAAATTTTATGGCAATAAACTGTAAAATTGCTAACTTTACAATAAGAAACTAAAATTACTAGTTTTACAGTTTATTGCTGTGCATTTTAGTTTTAAATTGGAGCCTCGGTTGCCAGTATTATAGTGAAAAAATAATAGTTCATTGTTTGCAGTGTGCCATTTCAACTGTGCCAAAGGCATGAGCATGAATGTGTATTTGCGTGTAACTAGCTTTTATGTATTGGATATTACAGTTGTATAACTTGCCTGGGGCCAAGAACAATTTAAGTGACCCTCAAGATAAATATTAATAGGCTGAGGACAGAATAGAAAAAAAAAATTGAAAGCGTATTACAGTACATTATTTGAAATCATTTGAAAACTTAGGTAGCGAATTTTGTAAACCATGGTTTTGCAGCTTTAAAGTTTTGGCGCAGTAATAATGATAGCAATACATAAAAGTAAAATTAAGTTATTTTTATTAGAAAAAGGTTGCGACTGCTTTAGGTAAAGAAATAATTCGGAAAATGAAAAATGCTAACGACATTATTTTAATCAAAATCATTGTATTTTAAATTGTGGTGCAAAAAGTGTCTCACGCCGAATATTCGGTAGCTGGGTACTCGGCCAAAGTGCTACTCGGTAACAGCTCTAGCCATTAGCACAAACACATGCATTTAAAGGCTTAACAAATATTTTGCACTTCACTTAGAATTAAAACCACTTTTTTTTCAGAAAACAAACATTAATGACTTAATTTAGCTATTTCTATAGCTTAATAAAATAAATAACAGTTAGATTCTAGAAATGTGAAGTTAAAATCACTAGAAAAAAGATTTACTCGAATAACATTATAAAAATTTTTCATGAACTTGAAATAATTTCATATAGTTTTTCACAGGAATAGAATCCACATAACTTGTATTACAGTGCGTAATGGAACGACTTCATTTCTCGTGTTATCAAATCTGACACTTCGCAATTCAAACTAACTATAGACGGCGCTGCAGTCGCTGACTAACGGGGGCTGTAAGAGGTAAAACAAAGACCGACTCGTTTACGTAGGATGTAACCTGTTCAATGCCTTTTCTTTCAAAACTTAAATATTTTACCTCTTTAACTAATTTCTTAAACCACCTCAAGGCGGCGTATTCAAGCTCTGGCACTAAGAAACGAGCCAAGAGAATTTAAATGCTGGTTGGGTGAGTATTTCTGCTTCGTCTGCTACGATTTTCAATACGGTTGCGCAGTTCATGGTTTGCGTTGAAACTCCGCCTTCGTTACCAAGCCAACGGATCGTTGCCAACAGAAAGAAATAAATGTTTTATATGTATAGATTTAGCATATAAAATAATTTTTTACTCATTTTAATTTTTTTTATGCTTGTTTCGCCGTTGTCCCATTTTACTAACGATTACCACCTCAAGTCGGCGTATTCAAGCTCTAGAACTAAGACCGAACAATACTTACTTCCGAAAATAGAAGAAATGAGCCAAAAAAATTTAACTGCTCGCTAGGTGAGCCAATTTTAATCGTTCTATTCATTTTCAGCCATCTTTCTAACCGAGTTTTCTTTTATCCTTAGCAGCATCTTTATTTTTCATTAGCGGTGCACGAAAATTTGAGGAGGAAAAAAAACTCCCGGCGGAATTACGTAGGGCCATTCCACGGGAGAGCCGCCATCTTGTCACGCACGTGACGCTCCTATATTTCAATAAAAAGGAGTCCTTTTAAAAGGTTCTGAACGAAGTTTTTTGCCCAAGTGGTTCCACACCGGTTTGGGATTTCGTAGCCGACAGAATATTGCTCTACCTTTTGAAATCCTAAATATCCTAATACATGAGCGTTACGTGCGGGACAAGATGGCCCGAACTAAAATTTTTGGGAGGAGAAAAATTATCAATTTGACGGATCAATTCCAATTTTACCGAATGATAAAATACAAGTATGCACACATGTCCTACATGCAAAACATTTAGCGAGGGAAAACATGAGGCATCTTTCAAAAAAAAAATTCTAAAAACTAAAAAGAACAAACAATCGCAATGGAACAATAGTATCTTCAAATTGCCGAACCGTCAGCAAAATGTGCCGGATACGGTATTGATTGGGAGGTCAGTGGGACCTCCCATCGGGGCGCTCCTGAAGATGGCGGCGGATTGAAGTCTACGCACATTAATCACGAAAAGGTAGAGCGATGAACGACAGTTAAGTGAACACAGACGAAAAAGTGAGAGGCCTTGAGCACGGGGTCCGAGGTGATGCGTACACGCGATGAAGTATCACAACCATATCACAACAATGCCTCCACATCTGTTGCCCAACGCGACCTTCAGTGACGCAATAAGAGTGGCACACGAGATTTTGCGGTGGTTCACTTCGGGAATTATTTCGAATCAGTCGATCTCAGAAAAGCAAAACAGAGCTCCAGCTGAAGCAACCGCGGATACAGGTTAGGGTGTATCACGAAAATTTTTTTTGGAAATTCAAAATTTCACACATTGTTACCAAAAAAAATTATTTTGAAATTGAAAGATATTTAGGTATGCCAGGATGACCTTGAAGTTTCAATGTTTTTTAGTAAAACTGATGATTTTTTTTAAAAATGTATAAATGATGTAAAAATAATTATTTAAGTGCAAAAATGGACTACTTAAGGAGTAATCTATCAATAAAAAATCTGGTATGGACCCCACACTACTTCCTTTTACGTGTAAATTTCTTAGTAGTTGCCTTAAGTGTTAAAAAAAGTGCTTGGAGTGAGCAAGGTAACAATTCAAATATTTACTCTCCTAATCTGCCACAGAACAATGCAAAAAATGTTTTACAATGGTTAATTTTCTAAATATTGCTCATTTTAATATCATTCAGTGAATTTTTCGCAAAATATCGCCAATAGCGCCAAGTTGAACCCAAATTCAAAAAATAATTTTTTCGCCAAATTGGTCGCCAACTTGGCGATATGTCACCAAATTGGCCTCAAACACTTGGCGACCAAAAGCTTGGCGACATATCGCCAAGTGATCGCGCCAATTCATATCTCTTGAGTCTGCTTTGAAATAAACACTGATTTACCCCCAAAAAGGGGTAAAACACGTCCTTGGGAACATTCGAATGCAACCACGAGGGGAGGTACACAACTAGATCACCCTCAGAGCCTACATACGAAGCTAGAAGCTTCTACGGCATATAGTTTTTGAGTTATGCGACACACATACGCAGATACGTTTATACAGACGTCACGATTAAACTCGTCGTAATTAACTCGAGGGTGGTTGAAAAGGATTTTTCAGCTGCTTATATATTAGTAGGTACATATGCACGTACTGACAGGTCGAAAAAACTACTAAACATTCATTTGGGGGTGAGGAAAATCAAAATTTAGACTCAAATTTGAGTGATTTTTTTTTTTTTTTTTTCGCGATCACAATACTTCTTGCTACGGAAAAGGAAGTAAAAATGCATTAGAGTTAAATTTGCACTTTAAAGTTTCCAGAAATAGTTACAGAAAACTTCACATTTTCACTAGTCAGTCATATTTTTAGAATATTTACCCATCCTGCAAAATAATTTTTATTATTGTATTAATAGTACAAACATTGAAGTACAGCACTTTGAAATAGCGAGATTGGTCCATTTTTCCACTCAAATAATTATTTTGCTTTACACATAATTTATATATCTTATTTTTAAAAAATCATCGTTTTTTCTGAAAAACTTGAAACTTCAAGGTCATCCCAGCTGACCTAAATATTCTTCAATTTCAAAATATTCTTTTTATTAACAATGTGAATATAGTGACAACTTTTTATCAATTTGAAATTTTATATTTCCAAAAAAAATTTTTCGTGATGCACACTAATGCAGGTCGGGCCGTGGCATCGCGAGAAATTTTTCAGTGGAGAGGGGGGGGGGGAGTCATCGGAAAATTTTCGAAATTGAAGGCCGAAAAACGCGCATTTAGGCGCTTGCTTGTGTGTGCTTGTTTGGGTGTGTTTTTATAATTTTCTTGCTTCAGGGGGGGGTATGACCTATCCCCCCCCTATCCTCCTTGGCTACGCCACTGAAATCAGGGCAGTGCCCGGCTGGAATCGTATGAACTTTACCCTCTTGTCTGACGAACCCTTTCCCCATAACCATTTTAACCATTTCTGAGAACTCAACTTCTGAATTAAATGTTTGAACAATCAATTTCCTTTTTAATAGACCTGCCTTTTTGGAGACAAAAGCTCCTACTACCTCGAAAAGCCTTCGTCTGCTGTCAAAAAATATCTTCGTTAAACAGCTTCTTTTTCTTGCGCGTATAATCTGATAAAACACTTAAATAAGAGAAGAAAAAAAAAATCTTCTTAAATATTCTTTCATCTGCTAAAGCATTTCAACAGAAATCGGTAAAGGAAGTATCAAGCATCATTACGTATGCTAAATAAATATCGGATACCTACGCGGGCTAATTAAAATAATGACAGCTATGATTTCGAAATGTTGTGCAAGAAAAACACTCCTCGAAATGACTGCACCTGCTGGATCGATAAATGATGATGGTGAAGTTTGTTTCGCTGCGTAACTCCACTTTCCTGGAACTTGTTCTTACGACGAAACGTTTCTTCCATATAGAGTTCTATAGAGAGCTTACTGAGCAGTAGCGGACCCAAGGGAGGTGCGAAGGGACATTTGCACCAGGCGCGGATCCAGGGTTTCTCTCAGGAGGGGGCAGTTTCATTCTCAATTCGGCGCCCCCCCCCCCCCAAAGAATTTTTTGGCGCCCACGCCCCCCATTAAAATGAGTTAAGAAAATGGGGAAAATGCTTTTTGGTCTGTTATTCATTTTCTTCAGAGACAAGCAGTTATTTGTCCGTTCAGTAAAAATAATATGGAATAAAAATACATTAGTGTAGGAAAGAAAATAATATGAAAATGAACTAATGTAGTTTTACGATGGCTGTTGGCGTTTCTAGCCCCCTTCCCCCACCGCATGAAATTTATAAATAAATAAATAAAACAAGAAACATAGTAGGGTCACAAAAAATAGTTATTATTTTTAGAACTTTTTTTTTTCATTTAAGTGGCCTAACAAAAAAGAAAAAAAAATAAAGAAAAAAAAGGTTCTGCATTGGACAAATTCAAATGCTATTAATGCCTCAATCGTAAAATGGCTCTTTCTACCAGAAATACTTATCGGATCTTCTCGATCTTGATCGCATTCGAAAGATCACGAAAAATGCCTTTTAGGACAGTTTCCTTCCTACGATTTTCAAAACCTCTAATCGATATCTCCACCCTGAAAAAAGATACGGGTTTTTTTAAGTTTGTAAAGAATCAATATTTTAATTTTAAATTTGACGATTGAAAAAAGTCGTCTGCGCGTGAAATAAATCTTGAAAACGCAAAGAGAAATTTCTTTCGTTGCCATTTTTTTCTTGATTGTAAATAAATAAAATTCTTGCTTTTGCTTTGATTATTTTTTGGCAATTTTTCACGCGATGTAATCTCATTGGTTTTTTTTAGCCAAGCGGCGGTTGACTGAAGTTTTACTTTAAAATAGACCGTGCAAAGCCGGGCAAAGCAGCTAGTCTAAAATACATCTTTAATTAAATGAAAGCACAACCTAGGGAAAATAGTTTTAATTGAATCAACTTACAGCTTCAGTAATACCTTGATTTGTCGACTCTAACATTTGTTTCTGCAGGTGGATCATCAATATTGATTGAGGGTGAAAAAAACTTCTGCAAAGCTTCAGCTTGTTTTTCATTTTCTTTTAATTGTCGTAGCGATCTTTTGTGATTAAATGCACCTGAGGGCTTTGTTTTTTTCCTGCTAGACATAATTTCAATAGTATTAAACTAACTTTCACGGGGAAGTCGCAGTTTGCAGTAAAGTCGATTGATTCGCATAGAAACAGGATTGCCAACTCCTAAAAATATTTCTCCCTTTGTTCTTTGTCGGAAAAGTCAAACTGTCAGTGGGAAAAAACCTATTGAAGGACTCCTGTCATCTATTTGCATTTGGCAACAATTCTGGAAACTCATCTCTACCTTTGATAAGCGCTAAAAGCTTTCTCATTCCTTCCTATACTTCAAAGTTTGTGCATTCTTTGTCGCACTCTTATTAAAGGGCTCTGGCCTCTTTCTCTCATATGAGAAGATAACAATGAGCAAGTGCAGCTAAAGGTAGCTCTGTGTTTACTTACTTCGCATGTCCAGTTTTAAAATCCGTGTCCTTTGTGTCACAGTCCCCTCTTTGTCGCTTACTTTAAAGGATGGACTACATCAGCACATGTGATGGTCTGTTATTGCTTTTCAGAAATTCCCATGTTAAGCTTCCCCAGATGTTTTCGTTCTGGAAGTACTAAAACTGCCAAGAAAATTGTTTTCTTCCTGAGCAGCGCAATTTTTTTTTACCGGAGTTTGACCATTACGCATTGTTGTAAAATTTGAAATCATTTAACACTAAAATTTTTAAAATGAATTCGGGACTTATCGAACACACCATTTCAAAAGATAAGAAAGAGACGAAATTAAAGTCATAAATTGGAAGTTACTTGAACCGAAAGTAATAAAATCGAACAAATATCCACCAAATCGTAGGGATACTACGTTTAAACCATGATGGCGTGCCTGATTCCAAAACTTTAGCGCAAAAGTTTAGGGGTTGGGATGATAATTCGCACATATTGCACCCCTAGGGCTATTCAAACGGTCCCCACTTCCACACAGGTTGAGAATCGAGGGTGAGTCAAATACATTTTCCAAATATGTTCCTTCCTTTTGCATCCAATTCCAAAATTTTCCCCCTAAAGTTAGAGGGTACGTTACAAGTTACGTATATTCCGTTCCTAGCGGGATGCGGAGCCGGAAACGCCCCATATTCCTTTTGTACAAAATTTTGAAACATTCGCCCTAAATTTAGATTGAAAACTAATGAGTTGCATAGATTGCACCCCTTAAGAGTACGCGGACGCTCCTTATTTCATAAGGTTGAGAACTTAGTAAACGAGTATAATAAATTTCCGAATAAATAATTCATCTTCAAAACCAATATAGTTTTTGGTCACGCTCACGCTAATTTTCTATAAAAATAAATTATTCACTAATTTGTATGTTCGAAACGTATAAGCGTACATAGACTTTGGTGCCCACCCCCTCCCACCGGCAAATATTTGTAAGTTCGCCCCCACTCCCACCCCGAATTGAATAAAAAACAAAAAATTCCCCGTGTAACTATTGCTGTTTTTCTGGTTCGTGTGCTTTTTTCCTGCTGTGTGGAGGGGGGGGGGGATTAAGTGACGTATCAGGCTATGCTTGTAAAATGTTCTTTTACTAACTTATTTTTTTAGTGAAATTGTTTCTGGGTGTTAAGAGCATGTAGTTTGTAGCAGTATTGGCGTTTTAAGTACAGAGAGTATACCTAGGCGCCTTTGGTCGGTGAGATGAGGGCGCGTTCGGCGCCCTCTAGAAGCTTTGGAAGATTGGAAGCGCTTCCTCTGGATCGCCGAAGCTTGTATAGCAGTATTAGTTTTTGTAGCAGTATTGTTCGGTCGATGAGAAGGGGGCACCTTTGGCGCGTGCCCTCTTGATTTTTGGAAAAGCCCCCTGAGGGGTGCCGAAATTTGAAGCAGTATTGGTTTTTAAATACGGAGAGCTGCTAGGCGCCTTCGGTCGGTGAGAAGGGGCACCTTCGGTGCGCTCCCCCTTGCAGATTTGGAACTGCCCCCTCAGGGGCGCCGAAGCTTGGAGCACTATTGGTTTTTAAGTACGGAGAGCACCTAGGCGCCTTTAGTCGGTGAGAAGGGGGGCGACTTCAGCGAGCAACTTAAAAGCTTTGAAGCGCCCCTTCAGAGGCGGCGAAGCTTAAAGCAGTATTAACGTTTTAAGTATGGAGAGAGCCTAGTCGCCTCGGTCGGTGAGAAGGGGTCGCCGAAGCTTGAAGCCGTATTGACGTTTTAAGTACGGACAGCGCCTAGGCGCCTTCGATCGGCGAGAAGGGGGCCCCCTCGGCGCACCGAAGCTTGAAGCAGTATTGTTTTTTTAAGTACGGAGAGCACCTAGGCGCCTTTGGCGTGCATCGCCTTGAAGCTTTGAAAGCGCCCCCTCCTGGGCGCCGAAGCTTGAAACAGTATTGAGGTTTAAAGTTCGGAGAGCGCCTAGACGCCTTCGGTCGGTGAGCAGAGGGCGTCTTTGGCGTGCGTCCCCTTGAAGCTTTGGGAGCGCCCTCTCCAGGACGCCTCAGCTCGAAGCAGTATTGACGTTTAAGAACGAAGAGCGCCTGGTACGGTTGGCGGGCGCCTCCTTAAAGCTTTGGGAGCGCCTAAGCTTAAAGGAGTATTTGACGTTTAAGTACGGAGAGCACCTAGTAGGGTTGGCGGGCGCCCCCTTGAAGCTTTGGGAGCGCCTCCTCCAGGGTGCCTAAGCTCGAAGCAGTATTGATGTATAAGTACGGAGAGCGCCCCCTCCAGGGCGTCAAAGTTCGAAGCGGTATTGACGTTTTAAGTTCGGAGAGCGTCTTTCGGTCAGTGAGATGGAGATCCGAGCCTGATTTGCACCCTACAGGAATTCGCTATGTTGTTATACAGTGGCACCGAGTTTTGAAATTCAAAGGTAATGCTCAGATCTGAAGTGGAAGAAGAGATGGAAAAGGGATGCTTGAAAAAGAGGGCTTTGATTTCAAAGTGTAATTTTCAAGAAAATGTGCTTTGAATATTTTTTGTTGAAAAGATACATGATGGACACCGTCCTATATTGGTGCATTATATGCTTTATCTCCTATTATGTGAAAAGTGATGGTATTTTATAGGGGTTTCAAGGCGTCTAAAAGACAGATGAAGTAAAATAGAATTAGAATTTTAATTCTATCTTCTTCGGGTATATCCACAATAAATATTTCGTCAAGTTTGGCTAGTGTGGATGTTTGTTCTCAAAATATCTCAATTTTTCTTAAATTATATTAATTTTTGAAATTTTAGTTACTTCATCAAAGAAAAAAATACTCAATTAAGCAGTTCTAAGAAGAAAGATGAAATACAGTATTTGTTTTGTGTTCACCAAGTGGCAATTCTAGAAATTGCGTCTTTCATCACAATGACGATATGTTCGACCCCCAAAATTAATTTCTGGGTACGTCACTGTGACCGAGATCCATACTAAGAGTTTTCTTCGTAAGATTTCTATGAATTCCATACATCTTTGAAATAAAAGCTATTCCTTTTTTATTTCCAAATTTGGATGCGTTGAATTCTACTCTCAGTCTCTGTCACGGGTTTATGACTCTACAAGAAAATTATAAACATACCCCTTCCTCCCTGGCTTCGTGAAATCAATATTGTACACAGAACTGTGCGGGTATTTTTTTTTTTTTTTGCGATTTTTGATAAAATTTTGCATCGAATTATGTCCATTTGATCGCCCCCGCCCTGGAAGAATTTAAAATGGCTGGTCTAAAAACAGCGAATTCCGCTTTTTAAGTGTTGCCAAAACTATAAAAAATAATAGTAATAATTATAAAGTTAATTTTGTTTGAAAAGTTAATTAACTACTGAACTTAAACAGAGTTTTGTAGATTTAGGGCATCAGTTGAAAATTTTTAAATAATGCAGATTTTTAAAGCTTTCTTTGGTTCACGAATGTCATCCGTTTAAAAGCATTTTTAGAAGCCTGTTTTTCTTTTCTTTTCTTTTTTTTTTCATTTAGTATATACAGTGGAACCTCGATTTCAAGTTTTTATTCGAACTGATAAAAAACGCACCGAGCGGGAAAACGTAAAATTGGGGCCGGGTTTGATAATCTAAGCATATTGTTTAAAAACTTACACCAATGAACTAGTGGGAGAAATGTTTAGTCTTTACTTGCTTTTGTTTCAAGATACAATTTCATTTATATGTTCTACACCAGGGGTTTCCAACTTTTTTAGGGAGAGTGCCACCATCTGGAGAGAAACAGCTCAGCGTGCCACATTGTATTTTTCCAACAAACTGTGTTATCCTTTTCCAAAAAAATCATTTTTTCTTGTAAATCTGAGTAATTGAAATTAAAATGATAGTAAAGATCCAATATTTTATATCAATCATTACATAATTGAATGTGTAATCTGAATCTTACATATCGCAAAACAGGGAAATTGAGATTAATGTCTCAGTATTAAACAAACTAGTTTTCAAGAGGAATATTTAAAATAATAATAAATTATAATGGCAGATAAACAGCGCCCTCTCAAATCTTGGCCCTTCTGAGCACGCCGTTCAACCCTTTTTCGAGCGGCCCTTGTGTCATTTCTTCTAGTTTTGCCTTTTTTATTTCATTCCTTGTGTTAACAATTCAGTTTTAAAAGTAAAAAAAAAAATGACAAACAGAAAAACAAATCATTAAGAGATAAATTTAGAAGAAGTTAAGAGCGAAAAAAAGCTCTTCAGTCTTACTTTATTATTTCTACTTAATTACTTAAATGTTAAAAGCCCAAAATGAAAGTACGAAATTACTTATCTAATTTGAATAATGTGAGAGAAGTTTGCTTAATGTTACGTTTGGTGTCATATTTTACTGGAGAAATGTATTGCACTATAATTATAGAGATTACAAGCTCTGAGGACAGTTCGTCTTTCCAGTGAAAGCATCAAGGTGGTTTCCTCCCCATTTTTATTTGTTTATTAATTTATTCATTTGTTATTACTTTTAAGTTGAAGCACTAAGGAGAAAAGTCCATTCCCAGCCCTTTCCTAATTTTCTTTGCAGAAGCTTCAGACATTACACTACATTAGCCGCTATGGAGCAAAAGAAGTTCAGAATTCTATTACAAAATGTCCCTTCTCTCCAATCAGGCGTTTCCGGCAAGAATAAAGAATTTGTAACCCTCCGTTTGGCAACAGACTATGTTTTGTTGTTTATTACGAGGTTGCACGGTGTGTGATAGATCGCAAATTCGTTTTGAGCCGAAGAGCTGGGATATGACCGACGAGCGATATTGCAGGCAGCAGTGTGGGAGCTTCATCTTGGATGTAGGAACGAAACTTAAAGTGTATCCTTTTTTATTCGTTTTATCTTGTTCTTTGATTGTGGTATTTTATTTTGCGGTACTTTAACACGTGGTAGTTTCGAAGATTTTAATTGTAACAGAATTTCATGTGATTTGGAACACGTGTCGATTTAATGGTCGCCATTTTTAAAATCTAATTTTAGCTTTTGTTGGAATGGGTTTTACTTTCATTTACATGTCAGTTTTTATTCATTTATCTTAAGGCAGAGATTTCGAGTTTTCTTGAAGTTGATGCTATTTATTTATCTTATTGAAAAAAAATAACTTTTAAGTGTAGTGAACGTTTGATTCACATGCATTGAATTGTGAAATGGCTGTGGCCTCATTTGGGTGTTAAAACCCATCAGAAATTATAAAATTACTGTTATTGGAATCAAGTAATGTTTGCACATTATCAAATTGATTGAATGGTATGCTTCCTTGATCAACCCTTAAAATTTATGAACTTGTATCGTCCCAGTTTCATCTATCCTGCTATAGTTAAACATTAAATTTTATCAGTTATTCGTTATTAAAGCTGCAATGTAAGAGATTTATGCAACTGCAATTACATAAATTTTGTATGAAGTGAATCCATTGAAGCTCAAAAATGAGGCAAAGCTTAGGTGTAAGGTGTATTTTAACCCTCTGGCTGCGCATCCCGCGATTTCCATGGGCAACGTAGAAGTAGCGAAATTTGCGCAACCTGCGATTATCGCGGGGATGCATTTTTGCCGTCTATTTAAGTGTGCAACCCGCTTTTGGTTTCGTTCGCCCCGTTTATGGTTTCATTTTGTTTCTGCGAAATATATAATAATATTCAATATTCTGACAACTTTTTTCTATGATCTAATTCTATATTGAAAAAAACTCTTTTGCAAATTTTTTTTGTATATTTTAAGTCTAAAATATATGTAGATTTGAAATATATACGCAATTTTTGAACCTATTTTGATAAAAAAAATACGCAGCGAGAGGGATAAAATGCATTGATTTAATGAACAAGTATAATTTTGTAGAAGGTTTTTTCAGGTGATATTTTGTATATTTTCCTTAACTCCCCGAGCAGATCTCAAAAATGCATGAGTACGGCCACCGTGTACATGCACAGGTTTTTCACCGTCCACGCTTTTTCCGAAGTCCAGAGATTCGTAAGTATTTCTACCATGTTTATTTACTTCATCTATTTAACTGGTTGCAATTATTGTTTGAGATCATTTTTCCACTCGCTTAAAAGTGTCATCTTGTCTTCAAAGTCTGGTTTCCGTTTCATCATTTTTTTCTAAACTAATTTAATTACTTCTATATTTACCTGTGGCAAACTGATCGCTGGATCGTGCCCCTAGCTGCAACAAATTTTGTTTTAGAAGAAAGTATTTTGTTATTTATTTGAAAATTATTTTATACGAGATCTCATGAGCAAATTGGTAATGCATGTTTTAGAAAGTTATCCTCCGGATCTATCAGATTTCTATCATAATGGTCTGGGAAGCGAGCGTTTCCATTTGATCAAAGACTACAGGCATTAAGTTTGGCGCCTCAGACCGGAAATCTTGGCGTCAAACCAAAATTTTTAGTTGCTCATTGCTGCACTGCTATTGTTTTAACACTTTTTACTTAGTTTTAACGAAAAGCTTATATTCTCAATAAAAATCTTAATGGAAATTTATTGCGTCAAATGCGTTGCATTCATAGCAGGGGAATTTTCTTGACATACATAATTGTTTAATTATAACCTGGGGCGGTATTTCAACATTTCGTTTGAAGGGGTGAGTTCATTAAATATGAAGAAGTATTGAAAAAAAATACATATTGGTTAAAATAATGATGTCTTAAACTGGATTTAGTATTAAGAAAAAATGGAGTTATTAAAGCAATTTAAATTTTACGACCAAACTTTAAAATCATCTTGTAATTATTTCTCGCATAAAATGTCCTGATTAGAAATTAGTTTTTAACTTTTAGTCAAGTTTTAATCTTTAATGTTCGGGGTCAAGAAGAGATTTTGTATCTATTTCCAAGTTCAAAATCCTTCCTTGTTCCGTCGTACTCGTTTCGAAGCATTTTTTTCAGATTCCTCTCTCATTAGAAATAATCTTGAAAATAAGTTTAAGGATGAGTTTTATCAATTTTTGTTGGAAATTGACGAGCTTTTTTAGTTCCTTTTGCGTGTGATAATTGATTTGTGTTATATATAAATTGATACTACCCTATTTTTAACATTCTGCGAATAGTATTTGGGGGTGCGACGGCCCCCTCTTACCCCCCTTATTTGCTTCCCCTGATTATAACTTAGCTATAGGGTTATTCAGTAGAAATGTCAACCTCAGAAGAAGAAAAAATACTAAAGTGAAAAAAGTATCAAAAAATAAATAAAAATCATAAGAAGTTTAAAAAAATGAAAAAGTATTGTAATTATCAGAGATTAGCCATAATAAATAGTGTCTACTGCTTGTTATTTGACGGTTGCCTAAGTCACGTTACGTTGGTCATACTCCATCTTGAGTAAAAGTGACACTTTAGACAAAAGAAAATTAAGATTTGATAAATATGTTTTATGTTCTTAAAAGCTAACTTTACACATTTTTCAAGTACAATTTTTGACACTTGCTTAACTTTGAGAAACCTAGTGTTTCAGTTCTGCATACAGAGTTAGGCCTTGAAAATTGACTAAATTTGAATAATTAATATCTCCTGTCCTAATTAACGGACAGAAACGTGCTAAAGCTTTTCTTTTTCAGGAAAAAAAAACCCCTTTCCAGCAATATACAATGTTTTGGGATGTGGGAAGGTTCCCCCCCCCCCCTCAATTATGGCAGATACACCAAAAATGAAACTAATTAATTAATTTAAAAATAACTAATTCGAAATTTAAAATTTGGCGTTCGAGGTGCATTTTACTGGGATACGTTCGAATTTTTGGGCCAAGTTTCAGGTCTGTGGGGGCTTTTGGCCAGCGGTTACAAACGAACAAACATCGTCATCTTTATATATAAAGAAGTACATTGTAAATCCACCTGCTTTACAAAAATATTTTTTGTCCTTTAACCCTTTATACGGCCGTGGTAAGTATACTTACCACCAATTTCATCAATTGTTTTAAATGCCCAAGGTTATCTCTATTACCTAATGTATAGTAATCACCTTTAATACTCAATTCCTTTAGTAAATTGTAGAATTTACTAAATAAATTTAGTATATACTAAATATATTTGTAAAATACATTCGTAAATAGTACAAATTACAAGAAATAAAGGGCCCGTTAAAGGGTTAAGTTTTACAAGTAAAAACAGTTACAAAATCCGCTCTGAATGTTACATTATGGAATGACCCTATGCATATTTTGCTTGCCTGACGTGTTGTTTGTTTTTTCCCCCAGACCTTGGCCACGGCCGCCCTGTTCCTGGCGGTCAAGGTGGAGGAGCAGGCCCGGAAGGGGGAGGCGGTCATCCGGTCCGCCCAGGTCATCCGAGCCGCCCACGAGATCTACAACAAGGGCGGCGCCCCACTCGACGTCCGGTCAGAGGTGAGTCGACTTTTTCACTCTTTCGTTCGGTTTTCTGCCGTGCGAAACACAAAAGCGGTATCTGCACTTTTTAACAAAATGACAGAAACTAAAATTAAAAATTTTAAAAACCCCCGACTGATAAAATTTGGGGAAATGAAATTTGCTTGTCAACAAAACCAGAATCAAGTTGAAAGCCTTAAACTATAAAATCAATTACAAGTGTTTTATTTGTTAAAAAATAGAAACTGGCAACTGATAAACATTTTAATAAATTATAAGAGTTTGCTTTCCTTGTCTTCCAACAATGACAACGCGTGAATAAAGGCTAAGCTGCATTTGCTAAAAACGCTATAACTCGTGTTCTATAGAACATGGAAGATCCAATGACATCGTATCAGCCGCAGAAAATTTTTCTCTTCCATTTGGTGCTATTTTTTTTTTTAAGTTTTGAAATATGTTTTCACTGCTAAACTCCCGAAAAACTTTTCAAAGGTTTTAAATTAATATCTTCGTTAATGAATACCATCCGAAGACGCAACCTAGCCGAGAACACTCTCGATCGACTCCCCTTACGAAAAAAAAAATCAAAATCGGTCTATCTATTTAGGCTGCAGAGTGCCACAAACAGATGCACATACACGTCAAACACATATCCCCCCTTCCTTTATATGTCAGGGGTTAAAAATTGAGTTTTCACCAACAGGCGGGCGGCTCTTTGGGACGTACTTTACCTAAATAGCAAATTATATGGTCATTTGAGAAGGGGAAATACTTGTAAAAAAATTCTGAAAAAGTTTCATCTGAATCAAATACAGGATGGTGCAGAACTTTAAAGAGCAATATCTCAGTTTCGGCTCGACCGCAGATACCACTTTTGCGCTTATCACGGCAGAATACTTTTGGAGCCTGAAATGTACTTTTTTACCTTTTTAGGGGCATTTAAATGTAACCTTTAAACAATTTAATTAAAATCAATGTGGGCGTCGAAAAGAGGCGATACCTGTGCCCCGATACTGAATTTTACTGCCATACTGCACGGGGATCGAAAAGTAAAATGGACACCTTCATGTGTGACCTTTGTTTTCGAACTCCACGCATTCTCTAAAAAATTGATACTTTAACGAATATCTGCATTTTATAATGATATGTTTTTTAATTCAAAAGTCAGATGGTTAAACTTAGTTATATGAACGCAGTATAAGGAACTTTTTTTTTTGAAACATTTTAATTCATTTTTCCCATTTTTCAGTATCATTGGCTCATGTCATTCAAACAATCTTTTGGCATCTGTTTATGTTTTTTTTTCCCCTCTAAGAGTTATGGATCTCAAAATTTGTTTGCTTTTTTGATGTACTCATAAATATCTTACTGAGTTTTTTTTTTTTTTACTTTATTGCAAACTATTGCTTTTAAACTTGATTGAAAATGGATTGTATGTATATGATAATATTTTTAAAAGGGGGGGGGGTAAATAAAAATTTTACTGCAGTCATTGTGTGTTGTCCATGTAAGCAATCACAAAGTATCCTTTACTTATTTGTACTATTATTATTATTATTGTTTTTTTTCTCTCTTTTTTTTCCTATATATATATATATATATATATATATATATATATATATATATATATATATATATATATATATATATATATATATATATTACTGTAAATATAATGTCATGATTCTGTTTCACAATCAATAGTGATGTTGTAAATAGAATTTACTCCAAGCTGTCACTCACCCTGTTTCTCTAGAGTACAAATTCTTCTAAAAAAACTTCATTTTATGTTTCCATGTAATAACCGGTCTACATCCCCAGTTTTGCCGATTTTGATTGTGCTCACCTGACTATCCAAAATGTATATTTTGAGAGACTCGTTCCGGAGTGAAACAATGATTTAAAAGTTGACCTTTCGACCCCAAAATGACATCTAAAGGTGCTATTTGTTGAAATATTTCAATTTTTGTTTCCTTGATGCAGATATAGATGAAAAATCTGGCAATTTTCAATGTACTTAAACCCTTCAAATTGCTGCGAATAGAAATGCATGTACATTAGAAAAAGAAAGTTGCTCATCTTTGTTAGATAATAATTTTTTTCCAAAAGATTGTTCGGACAACGTTTTCGATGTTGAGACGTTAAAATTAAGGAACTCTTTCTCTTTTATCCGTTGACAATGTGTAAGGAATCACTGACATTATAACTGAATTTATGTGACTCACAATTATTTTATTAATTTATTTTTTAGTTACCTATTTTATCTGTTCATTTCTTTATTGAGTTACTGATGAATGTAGGCTACAGGTCTTGTCTTTTTCTTTTTTTTTTTAAATCTTCATAATATAAAGTTGTGTTTTGTATTGTATTTTTTTTCCTTTGATCACATTAAAGATAAGCTTTTGTCGTTTATGGAATTGTCCTTGATTCTGCCGAAATTAGTGCTGTCAGAAAAATACTTGTGTTGAAAATACTCTAAATAATAACTCCAAATTTACACATTATACAATTTTGATGTTATGCTTTTTTACTGTTACCCTGTTGCACAAGTGTATGTTAATCATTTTGTCCTTCAAAATATAACCTTAAATTTAATAAAAACAAGAAATTAAAAAAGAAATCTAAGATTCTAATACTTTGATTATCAAAATGTCATATTTTGCCTTTTATATTTATGTATATATACCTGTTATTTCATCTGTGTTACCGAGGTGTGTTCTGTTCTTGCTCGTGCAGCAGTCAAACTGTATGTGGCTCTTTCGTGGCAGCAGGTAGAGTGGATAGATGTGATAGCATTTGGATCTCGTTCGGGCAAGAAATTGAATCATAAACTGACCCGTCCTCTTTAATAGATGATCCTACGATGGGACCCGCGGCCGATTGATTTAGTCAGATTTTTAGACCCTCATCCTATAAGCCGAACATATCGGAAGTGCTTTGCAACACATCAAGACCTGATTGAAAGAGTACTGTGAAATGTAATTGTGTACCACTTCTTATGGGGAATTAGCTTAAACTTTAGGAACTGGACGGTGCACATGTTGTACCATAAGTCTCGTCTAATTTAGAGGACAAGGTCGATATTTTCACTCGAACCCTTTGGAGCGAGGGATTTTTTCAAGGTTTCATACCTCTGGTCAGACAGCTTATACCTTCTCTTTTCAATGGAAAAGAAATATGTGGTTAAACTGTCGTACTACCTGGATCAGAAGAAAAATTTCTATATGAACAGCCCAGATCCAAAAGGTTAATGGGATTGCCGAATGATCTTTCCATCAGGAGCAGAGATGGTACTCATCATTAAGGTAGTTTAATTGGGGGAGAGGGTGGAATAGATTTGCCAGTGGTCACTACCTTGCTCTCTCGAAGGAATCGTTGCTATGTGGGAAATATAACAACATGTCTCGTTGTTGTGGGACAACGCTTTCCTTTCGCTTTTAGTCAATGACCGAGGATCTTTTTAGCGGAAAGTCTTGAATTGCGAAGATTGCACTTTTCTGCTTCCCGGTGCCAATGACATACGATCCGAAAGCTGCCCTCGACCGGAGCCGATGTTTCCCGACAGAAACCGACTCGGAGCAGAAAATGACTCTCGCTTACTATCTTACAGAATTCGACCGTCCGGAGCTGCCGAAGAGCTTCGAAGGCCCAGAGCTTTCAGAGCTCTTCCGATCCGCTCGATTGACTCGGACATGACTCGATGTGGCACATTCGCCCGTCTACCGACCGGTCCACCATCCGAGATGGCGATTCTCACCGCATGGTTGAGCTTGGATCGAGGAGCACCGATGCAGATAGACGTGACGGTCAGAAAAGCCTTTGAAAAGTGTGAGAGTAAGTTAACATTCATTGCTTAAAACAGTTTAATACAGTTGAACCTGTTTATCCCGAAAACCTCTCTATCTCCAAATTTTTCCATTTCCCTGCTTTTACAGCATAAATTTTTTCTCGTGTTTATCTCGAATGATTTTTCCCGAAGACCTCGAATCTTGACAACTCTCATTCTTGAATTTCATCTCCACCCTTCTTTATCAATGGTTTTTCTTGGAGACAAAAATCATCTTCTGCACAATCATTCAAATACTATGTTCGTATTTAATGGTATACCTTAACTTGCTACCCATATAGTCATCACAATTAGTAAAACGTGGATTCACAACATGTAGTACAGTAAAGTATTCAACAATATCAATGCAAAACAAGCTATTAAGTTCTTGACCTTGTTCCAAATGCTTATTTTTGTAAATTTTACCACAATCTCTCTATCTCGAAACCTCCGTATCTAGAATTTTTCTTCTGTCCCGTGAAATTCTAGATAGACAGGTTTGGCTATTAATTTAATTTAATATAACATCAATATTTTAGTAAAGGTATCAGCTATCTTAATAGGGTGGATTTCAGCACGATGATTATTCTGTCCCATTTTAGTCGCCATTACGTAGTTTGAATGTCATTGCGGAGGACAACCGGCAAAATTTTGCCCCTCGTCGGTTCCAGATTTTATTGTATTATGCACTGAGAATATTTTGTAGCATTTGCATCAGATACCGTTAAACAAACTTATTTATTTATTTTTAACTGCAGTTAGCTAAGAAGTAAGTTTCTTTCAATGTGTCCTCAGCACTTATGCTGTCCCTAAGATTCCTCTAACTGTGAACAGTCAACGTGACATGCAGTGGGATTCCCAAGTGAAGGATAGTACATAAATGATGTCATTTCTGTGACATCTTTATTTGCACGATCACTGTAGGTTGTGTGTCTACACTCGCTTGGTTTTGTACTAAGTGGCTGCTGTATTTTAGTATCTTATAGCAAGGTCAATCAATAATTCTATTCAGCAAAGTTTGCAATATGTGTTCGAGGAAAGCTATATTTTAAAATTTTAATAAGTTGTGACTATATTAGGTGCCCCAGCCCCAAACAAAATCAGTAATTAATGAAATGAAAAGGAATGTTGGCTTTCCTTTCAGTCTTTGAAACTAATAAATTTCACTAAAAGCTAACTGAAATCTGATCATTCCGGAGAACTGTTGTTAAGCCCTAAAATGCATGTACCTATTCTGAGGAAGAATTTGCGTGTCATTTTTTCATGCATTTGTAAGAAGAGAAGTTTTGACTTGCAATAATGCATAACATTTACTGTCCTTTTTATTTAACTAACATATTTTACTTGATATTGCAGGAGTTCGTTTTATCGCTGCAGATACTCATTTTTTTTTTTTTTTTCCGGACCCGAAACTTAACTTAAGTGCGAGCCTCGTGCGATTCTCGCTCGAAAATTGTCACCCGTCTCCGTCCATAGGAAATCAGAGTGCAGTGAGGTAGTACGAAGAAAATGACTGTAGGGTCACATGATAATATTGCAGCCGCATGAAATAATGTATCGCGTACATGATGTATGAATGTCTCTGTCATATATGGCTGGCTCACTGTTACTTAGCATTTACAACTGTTTCAAGTAATTTAACAATGCACCATACTTATACTGTTTAAATTTGTACTAATTGTTAACTTGTGTAGACTTATTTTCTGCTTTTATATTTACTAATGTAAACTGTAGCTACTGTTTGTATCTCTCTCAAATATTTTCTTTCATCTTGTCACTAAATATAACTCACATCATTTCTTTTGTTTGTCAAAATTTAATCTTTAATCTGACTAACGGAACTATGTGTAGAAGAAGTTCTAATGTATGTACATGAATACATGCCATGTTTTTAACCTGTTTTGCATTTTTGTCTGACAAAAAAGTTGTTTATTTTCCGTATGTAGGTTAATTCTAGTAGTCATTTAATTTTTTTATTAGACAAATTTGCTATACTTATGATCTTAGTGTCATTTACTAGTGTCAATATAAGCATAAACCTGTTTGCACTACTGTTTTTTTACTTGAGGAATACTTGAGTAAATATAAATGAATTCTCTTATATAGGTGAAATCTGTCCTAGAAAAGCGGTGATGTAAATAATAAAATCGAGAAAAACTAATCAGGAATACGAATATACATGTCTTTTCACTTCTTTAGTGGATAAATGTTTTTTCCTCTTCCATTCAAACTGTTTTGAAAGTATTAAGGTTTTTTTAGTTAATGGTTATTTTTGGTGATTTTTTAAACATTATATAGGAAGGGAGCATTAAACAAACCTTGCTAAAATCTTCTTTCTGATAGTTACTTATAAAAAAAGGAAAAGGGGGTGTTTATTCTAGAAGGTTGGCAATCTTTTCAGGGCAGCATGTAAAAGTTTAGTGGCATCTATTGCCAGTGCTGGCCACATCTCTTATAAGCAACGTTTCTAATAACTGATAAGTCTTTATAATGGTTGCTTGCTTATATACTAACAGATTTTTTTTTCTTTTAGGAATACAAACATAAACAGTACCAACTTATTGGCTATGAGAATGCTCTACTGCAGACTTTAGGTAATATTCAAAACCTTTATTCTTTAATTCACTGCAGAGTAATGACGTTTATTGACTCTGTGTAGTGATTTAGTCTGGGGCTTAAGTCACTAGCTCGAGTTGGGTTTTGCCTTGTTTATTCCTGATTCAATGAGCACCTTAATTGAATAATGAGCAAACAGGTGGGCAAATATTGTACAGTAGCTTATAAAGAGAAATAAAAGTATAACTTAGAACTTTTACATTTATTTACATTCAAATTTGTTTGGGTGTAACACATATCGTTTTTTTCCCCTTTCATTGGACATTAACAAGGAGAAAAAAAAAACGTGTCATTGAACAAGGCTATAAGTTCTATGTGCATTTTCATTAAAAAATGTAAAAAATCAAGCCTTTAAAACAACACTAAAAGCTCCAGTAGAAAAGAAAAAATATATCAAATTATTGAAGCTATTAATTTCATTGCTTTTCAGTTGCCCTTGTCAAAAGTTTTATGGAAGTAAAGTAATCTGCCTAATCAATAACTGGCCTTTATAATGTATGCAAGTTTCATTTAAAATAAATCCAAGTTAGTAAAGCAACACTAAAAACTCTATTAGAATGTTTCGTAAAGTTACCTAAAGTCGTTGAAGCAATAATTACGTATGTTTGTTGTTCAGTCGCGGCTGTCGCCAATGTATTCGGATAAATTTGTACACAACCTTCATGTTGGCAGTAAAGAAAATCACCATCAATTAAAAATGCAGGGTTGAATTCTCCCGTAAAAATACAGTTAGCTGCCCAATAAATGCAATCAATCAGTTAAAGCAATAAAATGAGCATTAAAATGTAAAATTTAGGGATAGGAGACAATGAAGTTATGTTTGCCAAATAACTGTCCAAGCCAAGTGACATCGTTTTCAAAATTGCGTTGCTAGTGACCAACTTGACAGTTCTTGTGTGATATGAATCCATCCAAAATATTTAAATTTTTACATTGTCAATGGGTCCAAGACGAGATGCAATGCAATGGTTGTGTGTGTGGGTATCCCATTAAAGAGTCTTACTTTTTCAGGCTTTGATCTGAATCTCCACCATCCTCACAAGTACATTGTCCAGATGTGCAAGGTTTTGAAAGGTAAGTCATTCTTGTGTAGTTTGACTTATGTAGTGCAAAATTTTATATTTTGTGTGTATCTAAGGGAATGAGTGATAAGTATTGATGAATTTTTTTGATGAAGAAAGGGGGGAAATTGATAAAAGAGATATGTCACAAGCCATCTACTTCAATTATTCGTGCCAGACATAATTGTTTGAGTCCAGGCAACTTTTATAACTTTATTATAATTTGTTATATCATCAATATATATATATATACATTAAAATTTATTTAACCTACTTGATTACACACATTTGACTCAATATATAATAATAACTGATTATGTGTTGCAATCGCTAAATCTTCAGTGCAAGTTCACATGCATTTTGGGACAATTTCCCATTAGTTTTTTTTTTATTATTATTCTCTCTAATAAATGGTAAGATTCAAGGAATCAACCAGAACTGTCTTCTTATTCAGACAGTGCCAGGAATGGGGTTTTTCTGATTCGGCACCGTTGTTCCACATGCTTTCTTTCTTACTTTTTTTTTTTGGAAAAAATGTAGTCTTTATGTAACTTCAGGCTTTTGCACTCTCATTCGGGTAATGTTGGAGGTCATGCTATATATCTAGCTCATTTGAATAGTTTTGTTCAAAGCTCATGGCTGCATATAGGTTTAGGAACGTGTCGAAAAACTAAAGAGGGAAAAAAAATTTTTTATTTATCATTAGTTTTCTGTTCATTGTTCAAGGTCTCGAATGTGTTTCAGTTTTTTGCTCACTTTCTATTTTCTTCCCCTCACAGCGAGCCAAGAACTCTCGGATGCGGCTTTCATCTTGGCGACTGCCAGGTAATGTTTCCTCTCGTTTATTAGTATTTTATAGCGTTTTGTTGTGCCAGGTGCTTAAAAAATAATTGTTTGATTGTTATTTGGAATGTAACAACTTCTGTTCACCTAAACTGAGACAACTTCAAATAACATTATTATTTCAGTCATGTGTTTTTATGTAGTGTGCTGGAAAAGTTCCCCTTTTGCTCGTAGAAGGAACATGATCGGCTTATTTTTTCGTAACGAATACCCTGCGACCTTAATGAATACCCTGCTTATACAAATAAAATATATTTCGGAACAGAATATTTCCGAGCCGTAGACACAATGTTAAGGATCCCCGCTTAATCGAGTACTATTTCTTGGAACCGACAGTATTCGTTTAAGCGGGGCCAGCACTTTGAGTAAAACAGACAGACACAGATAAAATTTAATACTGCATGCTGACTCAAGTCATTTCTCAAAAATGTTCTGCACAAGGCACACTGCCTCCCAAATCCTATGTTGCCCCAGTAGCGAAAATGTAAAGTTATGTGCGAGTTGCGTTCCACTCTGCAGTCCCGCCATGTATTTCTGAAAGTATAGTTCTTCAATTTTAGCATTAATTGCAGGAATTGTAAAAAAGTCAAGCAAAAGATGATGCTAAATGAAAGAATTTGAATCAGAAATGTCGAAACTAATTTAGACAATTCTTTTCGAACGGCATTCGCGTGTTTGTCTCTATTTCCCGGGCCTCGAGAGAGTGGATATTCGTGAGAACGACTGGTGTAAAGTTTAAATTCAACGTTAAAAATGCACAAATATGCAGGTATACTGCAGACACGTGTTTCGGGGCTACAAGGAGCCCCCTTTTCAATGCAAGAAGTGTGAGCTTTAGGATGAAGAATCATCCGATAAAAGGGATTCTTCATCCTAAAGCTCACACTTCTTGCATTGAAAAAGGGGCTCCTTGTAGCCCCGAAACACGTGTCTGCAGTATACCTGCATATTTGTGCATTTTTAACGTCGAAGTTAAACTTTACATATATCGCACAAAGGTATTTATTTTCTTCAACGACTGGTGTGTTTCCTCGGAACCTGAATAGTTTAGAGTCTTATCAGAAATAGATGTTGTCCATGAAAAATAATGCATTTAAGCTCACGTCTTATGTGTTGAAAAATTAATAATTCTTTTATAATAACAAATAGGCCTGCATTTTTTTTTTTTGCAAAATTTATTTGGTTTATTTATTTGTCCTCATGATCAGTAAGTTGCATTTGGTGGATGAATTCTGTGTGAGTAAGTCGTCATCTAAATGGCTTTTTTGTTTTTCACAGCTTGATCCTGACGACCATGTGCCTGCAACACAAACCGAGATTGGTGGCCTGCGTGTGCATCCACCTGGCCTGCAAGTGGACCGGCTGGGAGGTGAGTCTCCTTGCGTTAATTCCTATTCCGTGCCTATGAGTGCCAAAAAGCATGATACTGCCGTCTGTGGATGGAATAAAAGACTTGGTGGTGTATTGCTTGAATAAATGTTCTTTCTTTTGCTCCATCAAGGGTCTTGCATGCAGATGAAAGTTTTCATTGAGAGATTTAAAACATTGAATTCCTTAAATTTTAGAGGACAGGTGTTAAGGTTTGGTAGGTAGGTTAAAATTTTATAGTGGACTGTAGATTCAAAATAAATGTTCTCTTCACTTAAGTAGATAAAATGAAACTCTTGACTTTTTATAAAAACAAACTTTTAATTACATATTTAAGTAAAATGTAAAATAATATTCTCCGCCAACAATCGGCGAGAAAAACAACGCTCCTTCCATCAAAAAATTTAAACTGTTCTATCTCTTTTCGTTTTTTGTTGCCATTACAAAAAACAATTGATAGCGCAGACGATAAATTAATCAAATAACTCAAAGAAATATGAACATCGCAGACGATTTATAAATTCGCAACAGACGATTTCGATCGAACCCTTTGGAGCCGGGGATTTTTTCAAGGTTTCAGGCGTCTGATACGACAGTTTATACATTCTCTTTTCAATGGAAAAGAAATCTGTGGTTCAAATGTCGTGCTACCTAAGTCGGAATAAAAATTTCTAAAAAACAGCCCGAATCCAAAGGGTTAAAGGTTTTAGTTAGTTTGGCTGCTAGTAATGCATTGGAATTATTTTGGTATATTGCAGTTTTAGCATAAGATTTGGGGGCTCATGCTGAAACTCAAAAGTATTAATCTCAATGAGTGGTGTTGGGATGGGCATGTGCCTCTTTCGCTCACCCCTTAAGCACCCTCTTACGACCCTGTGCCAAAGTACCTCCCTGCTAAATGTGGTCCAGATCTGACGTAAACTGGATTTGTGTAGGGAAGCAACATACACATACGTTCTCTGTTTTATTTATATAGATTTCTGTCTATTTTTATCGTACATGATTGAGGCGATTAAACAATAGAAGTTAAGGATGCTTTTAAATCTCACCCCTGTGAGAAATAGCAAGATGACATTTGGCTATTAAGATTTTTAATGAGAAAGGGAACTGATTAGCAAATCTTATTTATCCGAGTTCGTGTGTAGGGTTTGAGCTCTATGTGAGGAATGATGCTCTCGCAACAGGTTGAAAATTTCCCTTCTTGTAGTGTATTTTAATTATGTAATTATTTTTGATTCCCAACACTCATCCGGTGTCCTTCTTTTTGCAGCTTGGGAGCTGTTCTAAAGGCAAGGCGTGGTTCAACTACGTTGACGAAACGGCAACTATGGACGTCATTGAAAGTGAGTAAAAATTTTTTTGAAACATTTTGTTTTCTTTTGCCAGGATAGGAACAATGCCGATTGTTAATCTGTGTCTCCTACTGTGCTATGTTAGCTCGATTGGGACGCTTCTGTGTTAAAACAAATTGCAAAGTTCTCTTGGTCCCGAAAGATAGTTTACTAGCTGTTGTATTTGATGAGTCATGTTGCATGTTTTTAATCCCCACAACTGGTTGAATGACGCCATTTCTCTTCTGTGTAGATACCTCCAAAAAATTAGTATTCATTTGCCATGTTCACTCATTTGTTTGTTGTTACTATAGTTACAATTAGTACATAGTAGATAGGTTTAGCAAAACCTGTCATTCAATTGCTTTTGTGTTTTTTTCCAGCTCTGTCGCAGGAATTTCTCGCCATTTTGGAGTCGAGTCCGGCCAAGTTCGTCAAAAGGTTCAAGAATGCCGGCATGGTAGGTGACATTTTCCTCTTTGCGGATGAATGTAGATTTCTCTTGTTTTTGCTGGGGGGTTCTAAGAAATCTTTTGTTGCTCGGGTGTTGTTGCTTTCCCATACCTATCACGAGAACGATCGAAAGTCCATTAACCGAGGGACTGTAGGGGAAGGAGTTTAAGCCGATAAGTATTTGTTTTTACAATCAGTATCGTAGTGTGGGTTTGGAAGTAAAAGACAAAAGTATTTGAATGCATGTATAATTTGCACAAAGATAGACAAGTTGAGAGGAAACCTTATTTTGAAATACTTCATATTGTATGCATTAAACCTTGTTCTAAATATGTATACTCAAGCAGATAAAAATTGCACAAATATTATAAACATTCATTTCAAACACCCAAAAGGACATGAACTAAAGTGCATGCCGGAAACTTGCTTTTTGGAATCATTTTATTCAGTATTGTGATTTTTTTTTTCATTGAAAACGGATTGTTTTGAAATATAGTCTAATAAAAGGTGAATGACATCAGACCTGCAATGTGCAATTCTGAAAACCGCAAAAAATGGTTCGTTCTGAATACGAAAAACGGAGAGAGTTACGTGAATTCAGGAAAGAGGGAGAGCAAATTTGAAACTGTGTAAAGTTGTGAGATATGAAAACTTTTGTTTAAAATTCTCCTCGTCAGCTTCTGTGGTTATATTTTGGGTGGGATCTTTCATCGTGGAGCAAATAAGTGATTTTTCGTGATGCATATTTGTTAAAAATTGTTTCACATGTCTTTTCCTTTCAGAAAATCTGCCGTCAGAAGAGTGAAGCCCCTCTCAAGCGCTCCATATCCGTGGCCGACTATCTCAAGAGGGTCCAGGAAAAGAAACCCCGGGACCCCCGACCAAAGGCAGGGATTTCTTCGAATCGGGGGATTCTGTCTCTACCCCTGCCCCCCTTCTGCTCTGTGCCGAAGGGAGAGACCAAATCTCGCAAGAGGAGCCACAGCGCGGAGAGAGAGGTTCGTCAAGCCAAGATGTCCAAAGTGGATGCAGAGAATGTTCCTCCCTCGAATCGCGAAGAGGAGAGACCGGCACCCGTGTCCAGGAGTCTGTTGAAGGTAAATGCATAACTGTACTTATATACAGGGTCATTCCATAGTGACTAATGTAGCATTCAGAGCTGATTTTGTAACTGTTTTTACTTGTAACTTACAGGTATGGTGTTTGGAGGTTTAGTAACTAGCCGACACATACAGTTTAATGTATAGACTCTTTATTCAGAAGGAAAATCTGCACTCTGAGTATCCAAAGCGCACTGCCTCTACAAGTATGGATTATGCGTTAACCTTGCGGGGGGGGGGGGGAGTCTGCGATTGCGCAACTGGGATCTCCATGGTTGCACAATTGGGGTTTCGCAATCGCTTATTGCTCTGATCCTGGGGTTTCCCACACAGGATAAAAAATATCTATTAGTTATGATGATGGATTTACAATGTAATGGTATATCTATGTATCATTTCTGCTAAGAATTTAAAACAGAATTACTGACAGTAGATATTTTTCGACCAAAATAGCTGACTGACGTAACATTTTTGCAATCCTCAAAATTAATCCTCATGTTGTGAGGCAAAAATTTCGCAAAGTTAAGCAAGTGTTAAAAATTGAATGATATATTTATAAAATGTGTAAAGTTGGCTTTTAAGAACATAAAACACATTTATAAAAACTTAATTTTTTTTTTTTTTGTCTTGACTGTCAGTTTTACTCAAGATGGAGTGTGACTAACGTAACCATCGAGTAACAAGCAGTAAACACATTACAAACTATTTATTATGGCTAATCTCTGTCATAATTACAATACTTTTTCAATTTTTTTTAACTCCTAATGTTGTATGATTTTTATTTATTTATTTTTTGATACTATTTTCACTTCGGTATTTTTTTTTCTTCGGCTGAGGTTGACATTTCTATGGAATGACCCTACACACATAATTTTACTGAGACTCCTAGTATATTCTATGAAGCAATGAGAAAATCATGTAATAGTGATAGCTGCTTTCAATCAAAACTTCTTTTACCAAAAAGAGATTCATGCCGTTAAAATACGCTTAAAATCATTCGCAGCTAAGTCTTTTAGACAGATAAAATAATCACTCGGGACGTCCGTTTCAAAAGAAATTGTCAACGATTGTATTTCGGGGCCCCTGTCGCCGTATCTGAGTACATGGTACCTCGCTTTGAGTGTATACTACCCGCTCTGAGTATATGGTACCCCCACTATTGTAGCTCAGAGCACGCCTGTGATTCTGTAAATTATGTTCAAATGTTGACATATTGAAACATTACTTAGCTCTAGTTAGTAACTGTCTTTTTTCCCTCTAATATTGTTTAATTCCTTAGCTTTTACTTCATAATGTAAGCCTATTGTAATGTCAGCTGTTTGTTCTTTTTTGAAATCTGTATTCATAGAGGATAGATTGAATATTTTTATCGAAAATATGTCACAATGAATTGATAACCATCGTCATCATCCGGTCTAAAATTGAACGATTTTTGTTTCTTTCCAGATCTGTTTCAGGGATTTGACGCTGCTTTAGAGAACAAGTTCAGACAAGTTCTTGAAATGAATCAAGAATGCTCGAAAGGTAGGTGACCTTCCAACTTTTGTTTTTATGGACTTGCATGTTCGATGGTTCGACCTGTTTGTCACTATGGGATCCTGAGACTCCAAAGTGTCTTACATATACATGCATGGCTTGTGCGCGACTGTTTGAGAGGTAGTGCAATCATCGACTTGAGTGCTATCAATAACAATTTTTATCTGAAGGGGGGAAACTATATTAGATACTCCCATTAGTTGGCGGAAGCTTCGATATTCGGCTCTTCGACTAAACTACGCTTCGGGCCGGCTCTACTTATGATGTTGATAAAATGCAAATAGCAACTAATTTCTAGTAGTACAGTGTTTCATCCTATCAGTTGGTTTTATTATAAACATCAACTTAGCTGTAGAACATCCTTTTTTATATTCCAAATAATGCTCATTCTACTAAATTCTATGAAAAAGTTAGAAATGTCTTCTTTCCTTAATTGGTGAAATTAGTTCAAGACTGATATAACGCTAAAACTGTTGTGTAACACTGAGAACATTGAGGAATATGGAGTATAGTGTCATATTGCATGAATTTATTACACATTCAGTGCTAAAACTTCGATAAGTGCAGCAGCCGAAACTTCGACTATTAGTTGGCCGATACTTGGATATTTGACGCTTCGGCCGAAACACGCTTCGCACCATCTCTAATTACAAGGGTTTTGGACCATGAAATCCATCTTTCCTTTCCAATGCCGCCTACGCTGTTGATGAGTCAAAATTATTTCTGTTTTGCTTCTGCTGGGGCTATATATAGCCCAAAAAGTTACTTTTTAGGCTAGTTTTATCCAGTGTTATATTACTTAATTCCTTTACATGCTGGTGGTGGCATTTTCCAAAGATTATGATTATTTTGCAATGTAAAGTTTGGGAGGTGTTTAAGTGTATGAAAATGTAGTATTTAAATGACTTGAATGGTTGATTAAACTTTTCTCCGTTTACTTTAAAACTGTGCACAAGGTCATATTGAGGGCAAAGTCTTTGGTTATTGAATGAAAAATTCATTTTGCTCATAAAATGTTCTTTGGAAATGGTTTTTAACAGTTTTGTTTATTTTCTTTCAGAAAAGCAGTTGGCCACTATCCCTGTTGGGGGACCACCAGCGAGTCCCCTATGCCAGCAGTAGACTTCTTGCAGCTTCCCCTTTTCTACGACGATCCTCCTTAGGACATGGAGGGGAAAGGACACCGCCCCTGTTGGGCGACGACCAAGCAAATCTCATTTTGAATCCACCATACAAACATCATCAAGGATTCCCCTATGATAGCAGTCGAGTCCTTACAGCTGCACCCTTTTCTACGATGACGCAACCTTTCTTCCTTAAGACATGGAGGGGAAAGACACCGCCCCTGTTGGGCAACGACTCAGCAAATCTACTTGAAAATCCACTAAACAAATCTTGTAAACATAGAGAAAGAAAGGAAATGATACCGCTCCTGTTGAGCACCTACCAAGCGACCCCTGTGCCAGCGGTTGACCCCTTGCAAATGCTACAACGATCCTCCAAAAGACATGGAGAGCAAAGGACACCGCCCCAATTGGGCAACCACCAAGCGAATCTCTCAAGGATTCTTTCCTTGAGAAAGAAGCTTCTTGGTCATCCGTTGAAGAAAAAGTCTCGACGCCTCCTTTCAAGAATCCACAGATCCAACTGCAGTCAGACGAGATTGCTGGACGTGGAAAAGATGTTTCTCATCTGTCAGTCAGCCCTGGCCTAAATGTTTAAAAGAAAATGAGTCCCAATGCAAGCAAGATTGCTGCGGATGGTGCTCAGATGCTGAAGAAAGAGCTTCAGCTCCTTCCGTCGAACATTATGCCTTCAATGACGCACAGCAGAATTTGGACGACAGGATTGTTGTGGGTGAAGAAGATGCTTCTTGTCAGCTTCGTCCAGATTTTGGAGAAAAAGTCCCGAACCCACATGCAAGAGTATATACGATACTTGTCTTCAGGTCAAGCAATTTTGTAAAAAAAATGAGGTGTAAAGTCGGAAAATCGACTTTTTTTTGTTGAATTAAAAAATATAGAATCTCTGACGAAGTTTTCTGGTTACTTGAGCATTCCAGTCACGACTTGGATGACAGATACATGAACTTTTACTGTACTTTAAAATTTGGAAAGTTTTACATCAATTCTGATAAACCTATCAATAGGTCATTCTTAAATAATAACAAGGGCATCAGAATGGCCTTTATGCAAATTACATTTTATCCCAGAAACTCTTTTCATGGGGAATGCAAAATAAATTAAATTGATCAAACACCACTAAACTGCAATTGAGAGGAAGATAATATTTTCCCCTTGCTCGATGCTTCTCGCTAAATTTTGGGTGGATTTTAACGTGCTATAACTCCTCATTATATCTGCTGAAGATAAATTTTCCAAGTTTTGCCAAGAATCATGGATTAAGATCTTATAGAAAGAGCAGACTCGCTAAAATGTAAATAAATAATAAATGTATGAAATAAAAACAGAGTAAAAATATTTAATATACCATATCCAAAAAAACCCTCAATTATCTGAAATGAGCTTATCTAGAGCAAATTGTTATATGTAGGGGAAAGGGAGGCAAAGTGAAATAGTTAAGATATCACACCTGTTTCTGAATGAACATATTGAAAATTTGTTCTAAAAATCAGTGTACATAAAGAAAGAATAATATGGTTTGTAATACAACTATCCTTGAAGTACAGTAACCCCTCGTTATATCGCTCTTTTCTGGGGACAAGGAAAAAGCGCGATATAACCGAAGTCATTAAAAATAGTTTTCTATCCAGCATGCAAGTAAATTATACTTGCACATACATAAAAATTCATTTATTCGAACATTAGCTTTTTTTTCAGTCAAAAGTAACAAAAAAATATAACTTTTACAAATTACAACTACATATTACTAACAGATGCTTTTCACTCATTGTATCAATACAAAAGAAAGTAGTTTCCAAACTGTCTCCGCAGTATGCAAGTTTGGGTGACAGGAATTTGCTGCTTCTTTTCAGCGAACTCGGAAGAATAGAAGAACCTTCGTTTTGTTCATTGATGACAAAAATAAATAAGAGACCTTTTCTGAGCACCTTACATATTTTCTCAAAAATGGTTTCGAACGAAAAGAGCGATATGACGAGGGGCTACTGTATTATTTTTATTTTTTGGCAGTTATTTTGCACCTTCAAAAAAAGGTGGAACTTTTGTACCTCAATAAAGCATAGGAAAAGTGCAATAGTTTTGTAATAAAACATTTTCTATTTGATGAGTTAGGTAGAGTAATTTTCATCAATTTCACGGGTAAGGGAATTATTAATAAATAAATTAACAAATAAAATAAATGAATAAATAAATTAACAAAAAAATGAATGATGAACAAATATGGGGAAAAGAAATGAGTGAATAAAATAGAGAATAAACAACAAAATAAGTGAATCAATAAGTAAAAGAATGAATAATGAAGAAGTACCTACGTGATTTAGTAAATCAATGAATAAGTAAAAGAAATGAGCTATTTCACTTTGCCCCACAAGCACTTGACAAATTATTTTTAACATTTAAAATCAAAACCAAATAAGGAGTGCACTGGACATCAGAAGATTTCGATTGGTAGTTAAAATGAGCATTTAAAAATTTTTATCATCTTATAATTGAAAGAAATATTTTTGAAAAACAACAAATATTAAAATAAAGATGTCAAAATTTGAAAATGATTTGCATAATTTTTGTTTGGATTTTCAGAGCTATTTACTTTTTGACCGAAGTAAACTATATGTCTAAGAACTTGGTTAAAATATTGCTAAATGGGCAAACTAAAAATATTTTAAAATTTCACTTTGCCGCACATCCCCCTACATGACTTATAAACTGCCGTGTGCTAGGGAAAGGTGCATGCTCAGACAATCGAAGACGATAGTGCGAACTGCTCCTGCAGACAATGATTGGAAGTGGAGGAATGTTATTTCTGTGGGTGTAATCCTAACTGCCATCGCTTGGCAACCCCAAAACCATTGTGTCAATCTCCACAATGACCACCTGTGGATTTGTCCTTCCGGATCACAATTTGAGAAGCGAGACTAGTCGTCCGCCATTTTTGGCCACTACAGTAGGAAAAATTATTGCTCTTCGCCAAGTAAGCGATACGAGAGCCATTTGATGTAACGAACCCAAAACTTGTTATGAAAAGGTGGGGTTGGGCGCCACCTTGGAATGTGAAGAATGGAATGTGAAACGAGACTTTTCGAACTCATTTTAACACTTTACCGACCGGTAGCGATTCGAACATCCTATGCCCTTTCACCGCCCGCTCAGCTGCAGATCGTCCAATTTCCATTTTATTGTTAAACTATAAAATCCACAGATCGGTTCAAAGTCGATTAATCGACGCCCGGTCGGTAAGCGCCGGAGAGCAAACGTCGAATAATCGACGCCCGGTCGGTAAGCGCTGGGAACAAAACGTCGATTAATCGACGCCCGGTCGGTAAAGTGTTAAAATAAGTAGGAAGGCGAAATTTTTGAACTTTCACTGAATTTTGGAAACTATAAAAAATTATAGTTTGAAAAAAAAAAAAAAAAAACACGCTTTCAGAGTTGATCAACTAAAAAGTAAAAAATAATTCTTTCTATGAAATTACTGACAAGAAAATGAGTGTCACTGTTCTAAAAGCGTGGAGTGTTTTTGTATGATATTTTTAAACTAACTCGGACATTTTTTAACATTTCGGAATCCAACTAGTAAAAAATTATAATGAATTGATATCGAGCACCCCACGCTATTTTTTAGACTAAAAAATGTTTGTACCAGGGGTGTTTGTGATCCGAAATTTCCGAAAATTTTGGGCTGCCGTTTCCGAAATTTTGATTTGCCGTTTAAGAAAATTTTTAACTGCCGTTTCCGATGTCCGTTATTTGGTTCTTATTTTTTTTTGTTTTCATTTCTGAAGAATAACAATAGTGCAAGGTGTTTAAAAAATACATTGTTACAGATTTTTAAGAATGTGTGTGTGTGGGGGGGGGGGGGGGGGAATAAGTTTTCTAATAGTTTCAGAAATTTTCATTAAGTCCTCAGAAAATTTTACTGGAGTCCACTTTCACCCCTGGCTTGTACTTTATAGTATCAGCATTAGTTTTAAGATAAATTGGCTTCATACCTCATAATACATCAATATATGTAATACAGTTTAGCCTTTAACATTAATTTTAGTATTAAAAAACATACTTCTTTTTATTCACCCAATCCAATATGTATGGGCGATTCTCTGTAAACTGGTAATTAGCTGTCCGGACTGAATATTTTAAAAATAATAAAGTATAATAAAGTAATTATCGCTCTTAACGCAAGTAAAGCATTAATACTTTGTGGCCCAATTGTATTTGGAGTGATAACAATTTAATTTTTTTTCTAGAAATTATCTAAGCGCCAAAAACACAGTCCCCTGGATGTCCCAATCCCATAGTCTAACTGTTAAAGATAGTATTTCAAAAAACCTATTAACACTACATAAATTTGGCAATTAATATCTAAAAATAGAATAATGAAGCTATATTTTTCTTATGAAATAAGGTATAATTACGTATTTCTAAAACTTAAAATTGCCATGTAAATTCTGTCTACGTAAGTTTTTTCAAACAGTTCCCTGCAACAAATTCAAAGCTGTAATACGAAAAATCTATAACTTTGGCAAATTCTTTTTGGTATGAAGTTTAAAGTAATCAGTGTGAACTTGCCGAAATTGCCGAAAACGGTGTTGAAACGCTACTTTGCTTAATTTGAGAGCCACATTTGTGATGAAAGTATGCATCAGGGTTGTTGCGAAAACAGTCCTCTGGGAAGTGATTTTATTAATGTCAATTAATTTAGTTATAAAACATATTAGTTATTATGTCCACGATTTGTGCCTCAATTTATAGGTAGTCTCGTAACTAATTATGTTCCAATAGTTTTGCAGATATTACGCAACAAAGGGCAAAAACAGTCACCTGGCACAGTCCCCTGCCTAGTTATACTAGGCGAGGGACTTACCCCCTATCATGATTTATTAGAAAAACACAAACTTCAATTGGCCCTCTTTCAAACCAAAGTAATAGATTCAATTTCTGAGCAATAGTATTATAATTATACGAACATTTCAAAAAACAGTGCCCGGACAGATTTCGTGTGAAAAACGACGAGTTTACAGAGAATCGCCCGTATTACAGTTTAGCCCTCAGTATTTATTACAGTATTATTAAGGATATTACTTTCAAATTTGTAAGGAACGTGTCTTTTATCTTTATTCAGAGTTACAAACAAGCAAGCTTACAGGTGAATAATTGTTTACTTTAACCCATTAATGTCTAGCGTCCCTTTTTAGGGACGGTCCAAAAAAAAGGTCTGAATTTCTCCCAAATGAACATTTCAACCAAATATAAGTGTTCAATTAGTACCTTGGTATTGTTTCAATTCGTTGTTCACAGATTGCTGCATATAACCATTGTAAAGTGTGTTCTGTAGCAGTTTTAATATGATCTTTATCAAAAATGACATCGTTCACAATCTCAAAAGAAAAAGCTTAGTTTTCAAAGTTATTCCCAGCTTCCCAGTTTATGTTCATTGCTGATTTTATTTCTTCTTATAAAATGTCTTTTTAAATATTATATCGTAGGCAGAAAAAAAGAATCAGTAAGAGAGGTATGTACCCTCTGGGGTCTATCGTAACTTTTAAGGGACGATTTTTCTTTCCTTAATAAAATAATTATTTTTTACATGATATTTTTTCAAATATTTTTCCTGTCCATTAAACACTGTTTGTAATTAGTGTACAAAATATCTTTGAAAAAAAAAATGTCAGGCATTAATGGGTTAAGCAAATGAAATTGATGAGGATAAAATACAAATCTTGTGCCACCAGTAATTTTTTGAGCATTTGAAATCCTAAAATAACTGCTCAAAAATTTAAATGATATACATTTAACATAGATTTATTTTGTTATAAATTAAAATACTATACTGTATGGTATGAAGCAAAATACTATATTAAATGCATGTTCTTCAACCGTAGATTGGTGAGTTCAAGTATATTTTTTATTATTAATTTCTATGTAAAAAATAAGCAGTTACTTCAACTTGGATAATATAATGGAAAACTACGTATAAGTGTAACTTTCATAAATCAGATATAGTTGAAAGCAGTGGTTGGAAAAACTACATATTTTTCGTAGCGAGCTACAACTACAACTACTTTCTTATAAATGTAGTTAACTACAGCTACAACTATTTTTTTTTAAATGTAGCGAGCTACACTACTTTTGAAATGTAGTTGCTACTTCGCTACTTTTTAAAAAATAAATAAATAACATGAATACACCGTTTGAGGATCGACCGAAAAAATTCGAAAAGTGGTTTAGATTAAAAAATTACCTCATTCAAATACGGTAATAAAAATAGGAATTGTCTTTGAATTCATTTGTTACTTTTCCTTTTTGTTCCTTTTTTTGCTAAAATTTGTCCTTTTTAGATTTTTTTTACAATTTTTACTAATAATCGCCACAAGAAAAACCTTGGTTTTTACCTTCGTTCTCTTTTTTTAAATTTTGTTCATTTATTTATTTATTTTTTTAACTTAAAAGTAGTTTTCAGAAATCGCTACAAACTACTATTTTTTTGTATCGCGCTACTCACTACTCTACTTTTTTTAAAAAGTAGTGCGCTACACTACAAACTACTGAAAAATGTAGCTACTACAGTAGTTTCGCTACTTGTAGCGCGCTACTTCCGACCACTGGTTGAAAGTGACAATTCTTCTAATTAAAAGATAATTGGGGGGCGAAAACCATGGGGCATTGAGCAAAAGTTAATATCGTTGCATAGTAGCTAATTGACTCATTACACATCTTACGACTATGTGGAACTCGCCCCCATGCTGAGAAATTATTTTTTAACTTTTAGTCTGGTTAAATTTTAATCTTTGGAAAATTAAAATATCTGGTAAGTTTAAAACCTTTTTACTTTTTTCTATGTCTAATATATAGAAGGAAATATTCGATTCGAAAAAAAATTCGAGCTTCAAATTTCGACGGATTTGCACGTCCTGAGTAAATTTCGACGATTTTTGGAAAATGTCTGTCTATGTGACTAGTTTTTGTGGCCGCGCTAGAGCAAAAACTACTGCATAAAATCGAAAGATTTTTTTTTTACACATGAGCCCCAACGTGAACTGATGTACTACAGCTTGGTTAGCGATTTCCTCCAATTGGGGTGGCGCAATGGAACGTTTTCTGCACTTGGGTGACTGCTATATCTCAGGGGGTAACAGGCGGAATCAAGTAAAAATTTGTCCACGGGTAGGCCCTAGCGGGTACAGGTGCTGGTTCAATTGGTGTGTCAACATTTCAAAGGGGGTGGAGCAATGAAACTTTTTTCGCATTAAATGTGACTGCTCGAGAAGTAATGAACGAAAAAAAAAAAAAAAGATCCGCAGGTAGACCTTAGAGGGTACAAAAACTGATTCAATTTTTACGCCAGTAGATTAAGGAGGGGGAGGGGCGAACGTGCTTTTTTCTTTTAATCATTGAAACTTTTATACATCAAGAAATATTGCTGCGATTTAAATAAAATTTAGAATAACAATAAATCAACATGGAAACAAGTTCCAATTTGATTTTGGCAGCAATCACTCCACGGGTGGGGGGGGGGGGGGACTTTAAAGATTTTTAGTTAAATTAACAATGTGAAAGACACATCGCATTAAATGTTGCTTCAACGTATTTGATTGTAGGTAAACACAACTTTCACTGATTAAACATTTTGACTATTGCCATTCTCTATATGCCAACAAATAAACACTAGCCTCAACGATGCAGTGGGTCTGCCCATCAGTGTAATTCCAAGAGGGGCGCGGGTTCGATTCCCGCCTCTGCCTTGGTTGTAGCTTCTTTCTCTCTGTGCTGTTATTCTATCCTTATATGTATATGTAGACAGGGGCGTGCACAAAAATTTTGGAGCCCGTCACAAATGACTTTTTTGAGGCCCCTTCCATATTGTTGTATTTTAGTAATTTATGATATTTTGAGGCCCCTTCAGGGTTAGGGCCAGGGCCAACAAGTGTACCCATTCCCCCTACCCCGCCCACCCCCCTCTGTATGTAGAGATACAAAGTCTGGAAAAAAAACGGTTTTTTGATAAGGGAATTTTGAAAATTCCCGAGAATTTTGGGAATTTTCAAAGTTTTGAGAAAATCTGGTTTTGATTTTTTTTATTATTACTATTATTATTATTATTATTATTATTATTTTGTGGTTTGATATGTTGAATTGACTATTAGAAGCTATCGTACCACAGCTGCTACCCTTAGCTAACTATTTTTTTATTATTAATTTGCAATTTAATATGTAATTGACATTTTTTTGAATGTTTAATATTTTTATTAACACTATTAATGTGCAATTAAGCATTTAAATGAGTTATTTGTATCTTTAGTACCCATTACTAACAGCAGTAAGATGCGTCATACCATTCATAATACTTAACACATCAGCAAGAGTTGCCTGCAATGGAATTTTTTAAACATCAACTAAAATTTTGAATTTTTATCAATAAAAAAAAAGAAAAGAAAAAAAAACATTGTTCAAGTTTAGTTTTCGTTTTAATTTAGTTTCAATTAAATAACTTGTTATTTGTTGAGAACGTAAGATTTTGAACAATGATATTCGCTGAAAAACATCCTGCATGATCATGTTCAAGCCTAGGATCAACGTGGAAAAACATGGAGTTAATTTATTACCAACATTCCCAATGTTCCCCAAACTTCCGGGTTGTTCCCCAAAATTCCCGGGTTTATTCCCGTAGCTCAAAACTATGAGTTTTTTGCATCTCTTTGTACATGTATGCTATCTGTGGAGGCAAGGTGCATAGTACGCAGTCCTCATGCATGTCAAAGCTGTGACTTCTTCTTCGAAGGAGTTTAAAACTGGGGAAAAAAACAAAGAAAAAAAAACATCAGGGAATACCATTTTCAAAAAGTGAGATAAAAAGAGTATTTTTATATGATGGCCCGTTGATTTTTGGTTTACGATGATGACCCTCCCGGCACATTTTTTTGTTTTTTTGTTGCGGCACAACCAAATCGATTCTCCATCTAATTTTGTCTTTTGATAATGATAGAGGTAATTGTTAAAATTTAAGAGATCTCCTCCACGGAGATTTTAATATCCTAAATTGCGAACTACTTGGAGTCGCCATTTTGGAAAACGTGTTAAACGATCACAGCAAAGTCATTTTTACTTTAGTTTTGTTAGGAAAGCAACCCTGTATTATTTACAAGGGTTCGAGTTTTAAGTCGCCAGATCTCGCCAACTTTACTTTTTTCACTATCTTCTATTGACACAAAGAAAGATAAGGCTCAGTATTTCAAGTCTCCAACCACCCCAACCCATTGCCCCTACAGCCAGGTGAACAATAGTGGCAGCTTCTAATCCCCTACTATCCCCTGAGGGCGATGGCACTGCGGATATCACCTTTCTGTGCATGGGGCCGTGGTGGACCGATCGTTAAGGCGTCCGACTCGTGACCGGAGGGACCCGGGTTCGATCCCAGCCGATCAAAGATCCACCGTCTTGATTAATGGTGGCTGGGGGACGTTAAAAATGTCGTGGTTACAAAGTCCTCCAAGTGAAACGATACCTCTGGGGGTGCTGGGCCAAGGGTTTGCTCGACCCTCTGTTCTGGTTCAAAAATAACAGAGCGCTCTTCAGGGCCCTATCCCGGTTAAACCACGTGTTGTGGTAGGCACGGGGGGCCTTGGAGTGTGTGAAGGTATTTCTGTACATTCCTTATGGTATTTTCACGAAGATATAACAAGGTTCACAGGGATTTCGATACCCGAGCTGCCGTCTGGGTTAAAGTTAAAGCAGTTAGTAATCGTATTTCTCCCACTAAGCGCTCTTTCAGTTGCAGCGTTGAAGGTGTTTAATCATTCGCCGATAGACCAAACACATAACTTTTCCTTTTATTTCTTCAAAATTTATTTTTGAAAATGCTGTGCGCATTTTCCTCCTCATAAAACTTCATTGTATGTCACAGGCAGACTTTGTATCTGTTAGTCTAATGGGAGTATGCACCTCTAAATCAACATAAGACATTTTTCGGGCGTATATATGGGTTATTCTCATAAAAACAGTCATTTTGAGGGTATGAAGTTCAGAAAAATTAAAGTCAGTGGAAACAGATGAAACATTTTGTATAGGTAGATATATGTAAGAGTTTTATCGGGATATTCGGTTCTTCAGCGTAAAAACACTTATTTCTGTTCAAAAAAATAAATTATTTTGACAATTTTTAGGCAGGAATTCAAGTGAAACACGGACGATCGCAACTCACCAATGCAATCGCAAATTCCCAAAGTTGGAAAAGTTGCGAGTTCGACTTCCAGTAGCGATTGCAATTGCGATCGCCTCGAAGCAATTGCAATGGTGTTTCACTTGATTTCTTGCTTTACTCAGGAATGAGAGAATAGAATGATGAATGATTTACTCGGTTGAAAATATATTCTCTCAATAAGCTTATTTTTCTTATTTAAAGCCTCTTCGCTCCTCTTTATAAAATAGCTGAAAAGTCATTTTTTTCTTTTGCAAATCTAAGGGCCGAATTTAAGTAAAGCACCATTGTAATCGCTTCGAGGCGATCGCAAATTGCAATCGCTACTGGAAGTCGAATTACATTGGAATCGATACTCGTAGCGATTGTAACGTATCCAATTTGGGAATTTGCGATTGCATTGGTGAGTTGCAAATCGTCAGTGTTTCACTTGAATTCCTGACTAAGCCGATAGAACCTACTCATGTTCATCAGTACTGGATCCAAAATACGCAAACGAAAAGTTAAATGGACCATTACACACCGTGACCCAAGCAGCAAAGGTACGTTTAGTAAACGTCTACAAAATAGGTCTGTCGAAAACGTCAATTGAAAGGTCTAAACGAGTCACTTGGCAACGTTTTTTTAGACCTTTTCGTAGACGTTTTGTAAACGTTATTGCGTACGTTTTGTAAACGACTTTTTGACTAACTTATTTGCGTTTTGTAAACGTCATTTGACATTGTTTTGTAAACGACTTTTCAGATAATTTATATGCGTTTTGTAAACGTCATCTGGCATCGTTTTGTAAACGTTTTTTCGTTTTTTTTTTTTTTTTTGTGCGTTTTGTAAACGTTTTTTAAAATACTCCAATGGTGGTTCCTGAAAATTGGGGATTGTCTGCGGGTCTTTTGTCGCCGGTTTTATTACTCTGTTAGTTTGATGTTTTTTAATATTAAAAATTCATACCGTTTAATTTTTGTTTTGTTTGTTTAGTATTTATGATTTCTATTTTCAGTGTCGCATTCTGTTTCGTGATTATTTTATGGTATGTGCTAAATACAGTTGAATAAAAAAATGTAATTCAACGAAAGAAACTGTATTTTCTTTTTTAAATTCAACTGTTTGCACAAACAATAAATAAAACACAAAACAAAGAGTGCGACACTGAAAATTCACATTTCAATTTATAAATGCTAAACAGACAAAAGAAAAATTTAACAGTGGAATTTCTAACATTTAAACAAAATCAAATTGTAACAGAGTAATAAAACCGCGGACAAAAGACCCGCAAACCATACCCAATTTTCAAGAACTACCATTGGAGTATATAGGAAAATATAGTTCACAGTTTGAAATTTTACCTTTCATAGAAAAAAGATGTGATGCTCGAGGCTAGATAGTATAGTTCAGTCAATTCCGAAAACAACGAATATGTAAAATATACTCCATTTAAAAATTACAACGTAACAAAATTTGCCAATTGCAAAAATGTTTTATTCAACTGATGTTAGCACATCACACAAAAATAGCATACAAGATATCGCAAAAAATCAAAATTTTAATTTATATAAATGCTAAACATTAATGCTAAAGAAAATTAAAATGAAATATATATTTAACACAAGAATAAGATCAGCCACAAGTCTATGTATAAAATGTACATCCGTTATGTTATATTAAGAATAACAACATAGGTACGGGCATCCGTTTAAAATTTCTGCTACTCCCCTGCGCATCTCTAAAAAATTGAGCATTCAGCATATTGTACGACGTAATAGGTTGTTTTATTTATTTATATATTTTTTTTTTCAACCTCCGTTTTTTTCTTTTAAAAAAACTTTTGAAGATACAAACGATTGTTTGGTCAAAAAAAAATTGTACAATGCAGGTTATTTCTCTAAAAAATCACCATGACGATTGAGACATTTGTCATATCTGAGAGCAAGCTTTGAAAAAGCCTCCTCATCACTTGTTGCCGCCAATGATTGGAAGTGAGTTGTGACGGTGTCTATGAGTTCCACATCAGTTTGGAAGCATTGATTGGGGACCAATGCTTCCAAACTGACTGCAAACTGAGTGCAAGACACTAAAATTGTTCAGACCCTCGACAAGGAGACAAGGACCTTCTTTACAGTACTCGTGTAACCCGACGGCTCCTTCAGCAGTTTCCATGGGACATTTTTGAAAATCCACTTTTCTTCAGATTTAGCGCCAAGAAACTTTTATATTTTTCCTGTACTAAACGACTTGTACTCAGTTTGCAGTCAATTTGGAAGCACTGGTCCGTAACCAACGATTCCAAACTGGCGTGGAACTCATAGACACCGTCACAACTCACTTCCAATCATTGGCGCCAACATGTGATGAGGAGGCTTTTTCAAAGCTTGCTCTCAGATATGACTAATGCCTCAATCGTCATGGTGGTTTTTTAGAGAAATAACCTGCATTGTAAAATACTTTTTTCGACCAAACAATCTTTTGTATCCTCAAAAGTTTTTTTTTTTTTTTTTTCAAGGAAAAAAAACGGAGGTTGAAAAAAAAAACAACCCTTGTACATTTGCACTCAAAGTATGAGCGAAAAGAAAAAAGTGATTACCCCCTCCCCTGGAAAATTTCTTGCTACGAATAGTCACACAGGGAATCAAAGTGTGCTCAAATATACTTTTAACTAACACATTTAAAATAATCGTAGTTCCTCCTATTTTCAATAAATGAGAATTTAGACAGTTTTAATTTACAGTTGAAGGCGTGACTTCAAGTCACAAAACCAGCAAAAGTCTAGTTGAATAGAAATTGACGAACTTGGAACTTTTTAATAGCGGTATTTAAGACATTTTTAAAAATTTTAATTTACATGCAAGCAATGATTGAAATTTACCTCCTCTGTAAAATTATACCTAAGAACACTTTTTTTTACATAAATATATACAAATACATATAGTTCCTTAAAAACAGCCCTTAGGGGATGGATTATTTAGCGAAAACTATTTTGTCTCATAGACCTTTGCTAAGTTCTTCCTCAGCCTTGTCGGTGCATTTTACAGCCATACTTTTATGTAATCTTCCATTTCTGTGTCTTTGACGTTTGCGTGATTTTTCCTGAAAATAAAAATAAATAAAAGAAAATTTAAAAAAAACAAAAGTGACACTGGTACAAACACTATTTAGAGATGAAAATACTTAGTTAAACAACAACTAAAACTAACTGTTAAGCTAAACTTAACTGTTGCGAACCATCATAGAAACATTCAAGTAAATTTATGAAAAACATGATTCTTTTTCATTAAATTTTCAAGAAGCAAAATATCCGAAATACTCACGGAGTTAGCGCGTGCGGCGTTTTCTCTATCTCTTCTCTATCTCTACTAATAATAAAGCTGAAAGTTTGTCTCTCTGTCTTTCCTTCTGTCTTTCCTTCTGTCTGTCTGTTACGCGCGTAGCGCCAAAACCGTTCGGTCGATTTTCATGCCACTTGGTACAAAATTAGTTTGTAGCATGTAGTTTTGCACCTCGAAGCGATTTTTCGAAAATTCCATTTCGTTCTTTTTCTATTCGAATTCTTAGCGGAAATTCGATAAAATAGGGAAGAAATATTTTATACACATTTTCAAGTCTTATGTCATTCGAAAGCTTGAAATTTTCTGCACAAAATGAAGTTTTTTCGAAGTTTCTACGATCATCAGGAGAGCTGTAACAATTGTTTTTAGATTCCCGGAATTCAAGGCTTACCTTCAGTAAAGCAAGCCAAACGATTCTAAAATGGTTAATGAAATGAATTATTTTATCAACGGAAATCAACTTTTCATGCTGTTACTATGGTTACGTGTTCATACTTATTTTTGTTTCGTTTTTTTTCCAGGGTTGCCAGAAGTAGTATTTTTGATACTACGGTAGTATTTTTTCGGCCCAAATAAGGAGCGTAGTATTTTTCTGGTCACCCTGTTTCCAATATACTAATGACTTAATTAAAAGATTTGGCGGATTTTTTTTCCATTTTTATAGATTTCGCATTTCAGCAATATTGATTTTGGCAACGTTTAGAAACAGTAGTAGGAGCGTCTATCGCCCATTTAGCGAGAAAGGGGTACCCAAAGCACAAAGATTAACCAAATATCGTATAAATTGTGACATTGCAACGTTCTTTTTAAAGTGTTTCATTTCGGAAAATGTATTGTTTTGTTTTTAAAGCTGGGAAAGGAAACTTTCTTCTTCTTTCAAATTTTGGTAAGATTTCTGTTGGTTTCTGTGAGCAACAAAATTGTTCTTATTTTCTCTTTTGGCTTATTTTTGTGCATCTCCAGTTGGGGTTTCATTTGAATGTCACAAGGGGATGCTTTACCCCTTTTTTTGGAGTTAATCAGTGTTAATTTCAATGCAGATGAATTGGCGCGACCACTTGGCGATATATCGCCAAGCCTTTGGTCGCGAAGTATTTGTCGCCAATTTGGCGACATATCGCCAAGTTGGCGATTTTTTTTTTTTTTTATTTGGACTCAATTTGGCGCTATTAGCGATATTTTGCCAATTTGGCGACAAATTTGCGATTTTTTTAAAAACTTTTTTTTTGGGGGGGGGTTCAATTTGGCGCTGTTGGTGATATTTTGCGAAAAATTCACTGAATGATGTTAAAATCGGCGATATTTTGGAGATTAATCATTGTAAAACATTTTTTTGCATTTTTCCGTGGCAAACTAGGGATATAAATGTTTGAATTGTTATCTTACTCCCTCCAAGCACTATTTTAGCACTTAAGGCATCTACTAAGAAATGTACACGTAAAAGGAAGTAGTGTAGGGCCCATACCAAATTTTTATATCATACTTTGAAGGAATTGTAGTTGAATTATAACTAAAATAGAGTATTTTTTCTGCTATATTAATTATTTTACAAATGAACTTTTAATTTTATACCACGGGCAAAGCCGTGCGGGTACCGCTAGTAATCCAATAAATGATGGTTTTTCGCATATTTTAGTGCCTGGTTCTTTCATCAATTAGGTACATGGTATGTTATTATTGTAACGAGTCCGTAGCACCTTCAACTTTCTTCAAATGAGCATTCCAATCTTGAGGAAGTAACTATACATTTATTTACAAGTATTTACACTATTTACAATATGAGCAGGAAACAATTGCTAAACATCCAGCAATTAGGTAGCAAAACAGTACACTGTACTCTCAACAGTAACTCAGCACCACGTATCAAACGTGAACAGTAATTAAGCAATTACAAAAGCAAAACAACCATTCGCCAAGCAAACGAAAACGAGCATCTCAGAAAGCCCATCTGAGAAAAACTAACTAACTTGTGTTCAAGGCCAGCTATTTATACTCGGAAGGAACATTCTAGCAAAATCCGGAGCATTCTGTTTCATTCATAACATTACGTAATCCATTCAAGAAACTTCTAGTAATAAAAAGAAAAAGAAAACACTCCGAGCGAAAAATGTCTTCACGCTTATTAAATGCAGGGCAAGTGTAAAAACTACAAAACGTTACAGGGCCGGTATACAAGTGATAAAAGTGATATCTTCAGATACTTTTGCAACATGACGTCAGATAAAACCAAAACTAATGAAAATGATGCAAGGCAGGAAAAACAACAACTATTTACAAGATTTGTAACATTGCCCCCTTCCCAAGGACTGCACGTCCCGGGCAGTACAATCCCCAGAAAGGAAGCAAGGGAAAATTTACAGGTGCACACATTACATGATGACCAATCATAAACATGATAAACAATAACAATGAGAACATGAAAGAAATAATAACATTGATGAAGTAATATTACAGACAATTAAAGGCAAAAGTTATATACAAAATTTACAAACAAATTACCATGGTAAATTAGATTTACTTTACGAACTATGGCCATAGTATGGGGCTAGCCGATCATAATGTACAACCCTAGGTTTTGAATGTGATGACTTCTGGATCCTCACTACGACGTCGTTCAGCCGGTGGAGGACTGTGTAGGGTCCATCCCAATGCGACTGCAATTTGGGTGATAGACCTTTACGTCGGATGGGATTCCATAGCCACACCTTGTCACCTTCTTGAAAGTCATGGCCAGTGGACCTTGTGTCGTATCGGGTCTTCATCTTCTCCGTCGCGATGTTGATTCGCTCCTGTGCGAAGTGATGAACGTCTTCCAACCGGGCCTGGAGATCCTGGACGTACTCCTCAGGCGATGAAGGCGCATCAGGAGGGAGACCAAAGACGAGATCACAAGGTAGCCGAAGCTCTCGGCCGAAGAGCATCTGTGATGGGGAATATCCGGTGGTCTCGTGGACAGCACTGCGGTAGGCCAGCAGGAACAGAGGAAGTTTCTTGTCCCAATCCTGTTGATTTTTGGAGACCATAAGCGAGAGATTATTAATAATTGTCCTGTTAAATCTCTCCACCATGCCGTCCGATTGTGGGTGTAGTGGTGTCGTTCGAGTTTTCTCAATTTTGAGGATTTTACATAGGCCCTTAAACACAGCTGAGATGAAGTTTCTCCCCTGATCGGAATGGATCTGCAAGGGTGTCCCATATCTCGAGATCCAATTCTGGACTAGAGTCTCTGCTACAGTGGTAGCTTCTTGATCCGGAATGGAATATGCTTCGGGCCACTTGGTAAAATAGTCAATGGAAACGAGAATGTATTTGTTCCCATCAGTAGTTTTCGGTAGAGGACCAAGAATGTCGATCCCGATTCGTTCGAAAGGAGCTCCTACGTTGTAAAGATGTAGCTTCCCGCGGCTTCTTCTCTTCGGTCCTTTACGGGCAGCACAGGCATCACAAGAATGACACCACTTCTCTACGTCATCCTTCGTCTTGCTCCAGAAGAAGCGCTCTCGAACCTTGTGGAGGGTTTTCAAGATACCAAAGTGTCCTCCAGTCGGACTACTGTGCAATTCCTTTAGAACGTCTGGAATTCTTGATCTGGGAAGGAGTAACTGCCATTTAAATGCTTTGCCATCGTCAGATTCCCATTTCCGATACAGGACGCCATTTCGCAACTGGAGAGATTTCCATAGAGCCCAGTATCTTTTCGTCGCAGGACTGTAGAGAGAAACGTCTTGCCAACTAGGTCGCCGACTGTCCTTTTCCATTAACTCTATGATAGGCTTTAGGTCTGTGTCTTCAAGCTGATCTTTTCTTACTTGGTCGTCACTCCATGGATCAGGATCTGAAGATGATGAAGTAGCAGTAACTTGACAGGCAGTAGGGATTGTCGTCACGTACTGTTTCTCTATTCGGGAGCAAAAATGGCAGTTCTCGGAACAAGGTCTTCTTGATAATGCGTCAGCATTCCCGTGTGACATGCCTTTTCGGTGCTTAATCTCGATGTCATATTCCTGGAGCCGCTGTATCCACCTGGCTACCTGGCCCTCTGGATTCTTGAAATTCAACAGCCAATTTAAAGAGGCATGATCAGTCCGGAGCAGGAATTTACGGCCGTAGAGGTAATGATGGAAATGTTCTACAGCTTTAACCATGGCGAGCAATTCCTTTCTCGTGACACAATAATTTCGCTCCGACTTGGATAAGCATTTGCTCCAGTAGGCGATGACATGTTCGTTACCGTCTATTTCTTGAGATAAAACAGCTCCAACGCTCTCGTGGCTCGCATCAGTGTCAAGTATGAAGGATTTTTCAGGCTGAGGATAAGAGAGAATAGGCGTTGATGTTAAAGCCTCCTTCAGCTGTAGAAATGCATCCTCGCATTCTTTGGACCATTCAAATTTTTGTTTGCTCTCCGTCAGCTTATGCAAAGGTCGTGCAATATTGGAAAAACCCTTCACAAACTTCCTGTAGTAAGTGCAGAGCCCCAGGAAACTTCGCAGCTGATGAACATTTTCGGGGCGGCTCCAATTCTTGACTGCGGATACCTTATGTGGATCTGTTCGTACACCCTCTGGAGAGATAATGTGACCAAGGTAGTTCACCTCACGGCTAAACAGATTACACTTGGAGGGGTTAACTTCAGGTTGGCTTCCTTAAGCTTCTGCAGCACCTTCCGAAGATTAGCCAAATGTTCCTCAAAACTGCGTTCTATGATGATGATGTCGTCCAAGTAGACAAGACAGGATTCATAAGAAAGTCCTCGTAACACTGACTCCATAAGACGCTCGAACGTGGCTGGTGCATTGCAGAGGCCGAACGGCATCACTTTAAACTGCCACAAGCCTTGTCCGGTTGTAAACGCCGTCTTCTCTCTGTCGTCGGGGTGTATCTCCACCTGCCAGTAGCCGCTCTTTAAATCCAGGGTCGAAAACCACTTGTGTCCGGAAAGGGTGTCCAGGGTGTCATCGATCCGTGGAAGAGGGTAACTGTCCTTTTTGGTGATGTCATTCAGGCGTCGGTAGTCAACACAAAATCTGGTGGAGCCGTCTTTCTTTCGGACCAAGACGATAGGGGATGCCCAAGGACTGGATGAGGGTTCGATGACGTCATTCTCCTGCATCTCTTTTACGAGGATCTCAACCTCTTCCTTCTTGGCGAACGGTAGTCGTCTTGGATGCTGCTTGATAGGGGGATGATCTCCAGTGTCGATCCTATGCTGCGCTAAACTCGTGCGACCAACATCTTCGGGTGTAGATGAAAACACCTGCTTGAAATCGTCCACCAATTTTTCCGCAGCGTATCTTTGATCCTTCGATAATGCTGCACTCCCAATTAATTTCGAAGTCAAGGACTCGGAAGACACAGCGGAGGAGGAATCAATTCTTCTGATGATGCAGTTTACGGGAGTACAAGTTGCCAACACTTCTCCTTTCTTAATATTCCTCGGTCTTTCACTCACATTGGCGACTTTCACAGGAACTGCATTCCTTGAAAGGTCCACAAGCGTAGATGCCACCAGTACTCCTTTTGGGATATTACTCTGGTTAGGATATTCAATTAGGCCGAATTTAAAGCTGTTGTTTTCATTGATGGAGCCAGGTATTAGTATTTCTGATCTAGGGGGAATCAATAAATCTGTTTGGGCTATTATTTGATGAGCGGATTTTAAGTTATTTTCGGTGTTGAAAATTACTATGTCTTCCCTCATCGAGTGCAGCTCATTATTTTTACAGTCAATAGAAAAATCAAATTTTCTCAAAAAGTCCAGTCCGAGAATGAAAGGATCTGTAATGTCAGCGACGAATGCCGTGTGATGGTAAGTGGCGCTTCCGAACATTATTTCTAAGTTCACTTTCCCTTCAATCTCGATTTTGTCACCTGTCGCAGTTTGGAGAGTAACGCATGGCGGCGTCCACAAGATCTTGAGTCCAAATTGACGAGCCACATCAGTCCTAATGATGGTAATGTTGGCTCCTGTGTCCACAATCATTTCGCAGGGAAATCCATTCACATATGCGTAAATGAACAGTCCGTTGCAGCCGCCACTTCTTGGGGAAATCTGGAAAACTTTGGGAGACGTCTTCTTTTCTTGGCGAGCTTCGCAATTCCTTCGTACGTGGCCCTCACCGCCACATTTCCAGCACTTCAGTGGTTGTCTACTTTGGTCTTTGCGAGCCGTAATCTTCTTCAGGATCTCTTTGACCTGTCGCTCAATTTCCGAGAGACGAGTCGAATTCGAATCCGGGGCACTCACTTCCACGCTCCTGATTGAATGGCGATCCTTGCGGGATGTTTGCTGTGCAGTAGGGTGAGTCGAAAAAATCGATTTTTTTATTTCGAAATAGCATTACCTCTCAAAAGTTGTGGTTTAGTATCCAGACCTTGGGAAAAATAAGAAAAAAATTCTAAGTTGACGTCTTCGGTTCGCGCATGAGGCTCAAAGTTGGAAAAAATATGTTAAAAATGGAAATTTTCAAAAAGAAAAAAGAAAAAAAAAACTGTAACTTTTTATAATGCAAATACCATAAGCTGTAAATATTTTGTGCATTTTTAATCTAAAAAAATATTTTATAGCTTTCACATACGATCTTTAGTTTGCACATCAGCCTTAAATTGGGCTCAAATCGCCTACAATGTCAAATTTCGAAAATATCGATTTTTTTTATTTCGAATTCGCACTACCTCTCAAAAGTTGTGGTTTAGTATCCACAACTTGGGAAAAATAAGAAAACAATTCTAAGTTGACGTCTTCGGTTCGCGCATGAGGCTCAAAGTTGGAAAATATATGCTAAAAATGGAAATTTTCAAAAAATAATTTGAAAAAAGTAATTTTTTTTCTATTGAAACTGCTTTAAATTGTTAGTAGATAACATAAGTTGAACCCAAAAAATTATATATAACTTTTAGAAGATACATTCTGTTTGTGCATAAGGCTCAAGATATGAAAAAAAATGTCAAAAACTGAACCAGAACGCACTATGTCGGAGCTGTGCCGGTATATTTTTGTTCTACAGCCGACTTTTCTAGACATTACACATATTCTAGGAGACAGTTCAAAGTCCCTGCAGTCTGCACTCCCTTTGGTTGTCACTTAGTCAGCTAGACCCGCCAAACAAACAGCATCTTTAATTAGCAACTGAAAGTGAATCAAAAAGTGCAGCGTGTTTAGCTTTGGGTGAGTTTTTTTTGTAACTTTATAGCATATTTTTATGCTCAAGTTTTGTTATACTGTTCTCCTTTCTCCGAATAATAAATAATGGAACCCCGGAAAACTTCTAAACGTTTAATTATTTGTCCGTTTTTTGGTGTACCGAAAGGGTTAAGTCAAAATGTTTTAACCACATGTGCAGATGTGTTGTTAGCTTGCTTTGAAGAAAAATCGCAATCTGTAAAAGGCGAACCTTTTTCAAGGATTTCAGATTGCAAAGCTCATAGAAGAAATTTACTGCAAAGCTTCTATACCAACGGTCAGTCATGTACGTATGGTAAAATTGATAAAGGATTACCATAATACTACACTTTGAGAAAGTCATTTAGTCGTGATAAAGATAAATTGAACTTCAAGACAAAACTCAATCATTTTGTTGATTAAGCGAAGTCTAAACTTTTTGACGTTGCTTCTTTCAAGTGTGCAATGAATTTTTCGTGTTCTTGTGCTAAAAAGCCAATCTCTTGTAGATGTACACTATACATCTGTACATTGGTATAGAAGCTTTGCAGTAAATTTCTTCTATTTAAGCAGATATACAATCTGAAATCCTTGAAAAAGTTCGCCTTTTACAGATTGCGATTTTTCTTCAAAACAAGTTAACAACACATCTTTACATGTGGGTAAAACACTTTGACTTAACCCTTTCGGTGCACCAAAAAACGGACCAACAATTAAACGTTTAGAAGTTTTCCGGGGTTCCATTATTTATTACTCGGAGAACGGAGAACAGTATAACAAAACTTGAGCATAAAAATATGCTATAAAGTTACAAAAAAAAAAACTCACCCAAAGCTAAACACGCTGTACTTTTTGATCCACTTTCAGTTGCTAATTAAAGATACTGTTTGTTTGGCGGGTCTAGCTGACTAAGTGACAACCAAAGGGAGTGCAGACTGCAGAGACTTCGAACTGTCTCCTAGAATATGTGTAATGTCTAGACAAGTCGGCTGTAGAATAAAAATATACCGGCACAGTGCCGACGTAGTGCGTTCTGGTTCAGTTTTTGACTTTTTTTTTTTTCCTACTTTGAGCCTTATGCACAAACAGAATGTACCTTCTAAAAGTTATATGTATATTTTTCGGTTCAAATTATGTTATCTACTAACAGTTTAAATCAGATTCGATAGAAAACAATTACTTTTTTTTCCAAATTATTTTTTGAAAATTTCCATTTTTAGCATATATTTTCTAACTTTGAGCCTCATGCGCGAACCGAATTAGTCAACTTAAGACTTTTTTTTATTATTTTCCCAAATTTTGGATACCAAACCACAATTTTTGAGAGGTAATGCGATTTCGAAATTTAAAAAATCGATATTTTCGAAATTTGACATTGTAGGCGATTTTAGCCCAATTTAAGGCTGATGTGCAAACTAAAGATCGTATGTAAAAGCCAGTGGCGTAATCTGAGGGGGGCATAGGGGGGCAAGTGCCCCCCTACTTTTTTTGGTCCAGGGGCAAAGTTATTATTTTGCCCCCCTAGTTTTTAAGTGAAAAAATTTTTTTAATTGTTTGTCAAATGATGCATACCTTATTATATGGTCTAGTTGTGCAACTCCCCTTGTGGTTGCATTCGAATGTTCCCAAAGGGGTGTTTTACCCCTTTTTTGGGGTAAATCAGTGTTAATTTCAATGCAGACTCAAGTGATATGAATTGGCGCGACCACTTGGCGATATGTCGCCAAGCTTTTGAACGCCAAGTGTTTGACGCAATTTGTCGCCAATTTGACGACACATCGCCAAGTTGGCGACAAATTTAGCGAAAAAATTATTTTTTGAATTTGGGTTCAACTTGCCGCTATTGGCGATATTTTGCGAAAAATTCACTGAATGATATTAAAATCAGTAATATTTAGAAAATTAACCATTGTAAAATACTTTTTGCATTGTTTCGTGGCAGATCATATAGTGCAGCAGATATATGACAAAAAAAGGGGGAATTGTGCCTTTAATGATAGAAGCATATAACTTGGTGTGCATATACTATGTATGATTGCGAGTCATCTTGGATACGCGGCCATCTGAGATTTCGAATATTTCAGTAATGGCAGACGTTCGAAATGGTGGCCTCTGAATATATTTTATGTGCTTCTTTGTTTCGATATTTACAAGGTTAATAGCGTAAGTTTCGAAAAAAATCTTTGGAATTTAATATCCTTTTCAATTAAAGTTCTATTGCATTGTGTGTTTTAAGCAGATTTTAACTTTTACCGCTAGGGAGCGCTTTATAATTCTTTTTTAATCGTCCAAAATGCGCAACAGATATGTGACCAAAATTGATGGAATTTTGTCTTCAATAGCTGAAGCTTACAAATTTAGATAAAGATAATAAATATAAACTCATGTTTGTGAAAATTGCAACACCATGAAGGAATCGTCATAAGTGAATGAAATTTAATACACAGCTGAGTGATAGTAGCAAAAATAAATGATTAAACTTATAAAGCCAACAAATAATTTAAAAATATTGAAATTAGTATTTTGTGTAGGCACCACGCGCTGCAATAAGTGCTGTCACGCAACGTGGCATGGAGTCAAACAAATTTTTAATGTCTGCCTGATCAAGAGCAGTCCATACTGTTTGTATGCGTACCCAAAGTTTGTCTGTAGAAGCAACAAGACGAGGATCCCGAACGAGACGCCGACCAACGAAATCCCACACATGTTCAATCGGCGACATATCCGGGGAATACGCTGGCCAGGGAAGAAGCTGTACTTGCTGCTATGCAGGGAGGGATTGAACTGTCCTAGCGACATAAGGGCGGGCATTATTCTGCTGAAATACAACGTCAGGCGAGCCTTGAAAGAAGGGGACAGCTTGGGGCTGTAGAACTTCACTGATGTCCCGGTTGTTGTTCAGGCTACCCACAATTCGTAGCAATATATATCGTCTGTGATATGATATGGCACCCCAGACCATGACTCCAGGTGTTCGTCCTTTGTGCCGTTCGATAATGCACTCTGGAAGGTGGCGTTCACCGGCATAGCGTCGGACGCGAATGCGGCCATCATGGTGCCACAAATTAAAGCGAGATTCGTCAGAAAACACAACATACTGCCAATCAGCACGCCAGTTCTTATGCTGATTGGTCCGTTGTAGCCGCAGGCGGCGATGGTTTAGCGTGAGCGAAATCCTGTATTATAAAGGAAACCTTGCGCGCAGTCCGTGCTGCAGCAGACGTCTACGAATTGCTGGAGCACACATTAAAACACCTGTACCTGTTGACCACTGTGCTGCCAGTTGTCTAGAAAAAGTTGTACGGTCCGTCAGTACCATGCGGATCAGGTGTCTATCATCGCGCGCTGACGTCACTTTTCAGGGTCCACTCCCGGATTTCCGAGTTGTCCGACACTCGTCCTTCCACTGCTTCCAAACACGCATCACTGTGCTGCTTTTACGCTGCACACGAGCGGCTACTTCACGATAAGACAATCCAGCTTCACGAAGGCTGATGATCCTCCCCGTTCAAACTCCATAAGTTGCTGAAACATCGCTCTTTTTCGTCGAAAAGGCATAAGCAACGTCTCATCTAACGTTTATCTCGAGCAGATAACCGTCTATAACTATACACGCAGTGCTGCAGCCATCTATTTATTTGGATAAATCCGGCGTTCAGAGAGCGCTGCTCAGCGTACGCATGCGCTACGCATCTAAAACTCTAATCATTTGCATATCATACCCTACTTTGCATTTGTTGAAAATTTCAGCCCATTTGCACAAGTCCTTCATGGTGTTGCATTTTTCACAAAAAATGAGTTTAATTACGAGGAGCACACTTTATGCATGAAACAACAATAACTCTGTATAGCTTTAACAGTTGTCATTTAACATGATTTTAACAGGTTTGGAGGAACTCTAAAGATATTCAGAGGAATCTTTGGATTTCGATATGGCTCTCTCTCTTTTGGATATAAGTTCTCTGGTTGTGAACCGAAACCTCCGCCCTGACTCAAAACCTTTACCCTTTCTACCACCCTCTTCAAAATGTTAAATTCAATAAATGTTACTTTACTTCTTAAACAATACAGGTTATTGAAGATCTAAAAACATTTGCATATATGATAAAATAAGGAAATCAACTAAAAATGTTCAAATTTGGAGAATTTGAAACTTTCAGAAGCTGTATCTCAAAAACTATTATAGCTAACAAGTCCATTTTGGTATCAACTTGTAACAAATTTAATGTAGTTTAAATATGTAAAATATGATGTTTGCCAAAAACGTGCTCTTTCGTGGTCAAAATGGGGAGAATTCGAAAAAAGTACGAACATTTTGCAGTTTGACGGCTGCCATTACTCCAATAGACGAAATCTCAGATGGCGTATCCAGAATTAAATCTTTTTATGTGTATTATACGTGTGCCAAGTTTTATGTTTCTATCATTAAAAGCACAATTCGGTCACATATCTGCTGTACTAATAGGAGTAAATATTTGAATTGTTACCTTGCTCACTCCAAGCACTTTTTTTAACACTTAAGGCAACTACTAAGAAATTTACACGTAAAAGGAAGTAGTGTGGGGTCCATACCAGATTTTATTTTATTTTTTTTTTTTTTGAAAAAGTACATTTTGCATTATTTTAATTGAAAAAATCTGGTATGGACCCCACACTACTTCCTTTTACGTTTAAATTTCTTAGTAGTTGCCTTAAGTGTTAAAAAAAGTGCTTGTAGGGAGCAAGGTAACAATTCAAATATTTACTTCCCTAATCTGCCACGAAACAATGCAAAAAATATTTTACAATGGTTAATTTTCTAAATATTGCTGATTTTAATATTATTCAGTGAATTTTTCGCAAAATATCGCCAATAGCGCCAAGTTGAACCCAAATTCAAACAATAATTTTTTCGCCAAATTTGTCGCCAACTTGGTGATATGTCGCCAAGTTGGCGTAAAACACGTGGCGATCAAAATCTTGGCGACATGTCGCCAAGTGGTCGCGCTAATTCATATCACTTGAGTCTGCATTGAAATTAACACTGATTTACCCCAAAAAAGGGGTAAAACACCCCCTTGGGAACATTCGAATGCAACCACAAGGGGAGGTGCACAACTAGACCATCCCCAAAGCCTACATACTAAGCTGGAAGCTTCTACGGCATATAGTTTTTCAGTTATGCGACACACATATGCACATACATCCGCACATACGTACATACAGACGTCACGAGAAAACTCGTCGTGTATAACTCGGGGGTGGTTGAAAAGGATTTTTCGGCTGCTTATATGTTGGTAGGTACATATGCACGTGCTGACAGGTTGAAAAAACTACTGAACATTCATTCGGGGGAGCAAAATCAAAATTTAGACTCAAATTTGAGTGATTTTTTTTTTCGCGATCACAATACTTCCTTTACTACGTAAAAGGAAGTAAAAAGATTTCTCTTACAAAAAGTTTGCCCCCCTACTTTTCAAGGCCAAATTACGCCTATGAACACAGTGCATTATAACTCCTGAATATAATATTGGTCGTACTAATGTTAAACTTTTTGAGTGTGTGTAGTTTTTTTTTTTTTTTTTGTGCTCTTGATTTTGCAAAAAATAAATTAGGTGACTTAAAATCCATGTGAAAAGTTACGTTTCTTTTTTTTACGCTTTAAACTTTTAGTATCTTAATTCTGCACCTCATTTTGAGCATTTTTGCAATTAGAAGTATGCATCTAGGACGGAGGGTATTGAAAGTAAATTTCTTGCAGGTTAAACGAGAACACCCTGTATCTGTATAATTATTAATGTTAATATTTATGTATTAGAATCGTTGGCATTTTTTCTTTTATAGTTTTGTTTGGGCTGTTAATATTTCTCCATTTTTCTTTATGTTGTGCACTATATTGATCATTTGAAAGTTCTTTGATTCAAAGTATATTTTATAAAACATTAATTCTTGAATGTCATGTACATGCTCTCATATGTACTTGTTTACTTTCCCAGGACTCTAAAGCGACAACAAGATTATTGGAAGAAAAAGGTATCATACGTGGAAAATTTATGGAAAACTCGTTATTCTAAACAATTTTTGAAACGCCATCCTCCAATACTGAAACGTAAAAGAAAAGCTGCCTATCAACTTTCTCTTGCACGTAGAAAAGCAATGCGTTCTGAAGCTAATGAACCCAGTGATGACGCAGCTGTCGAAGGTGAAGTTGTGTCTGGGGTAAACAATGAAAACAATGATCCTGCTCAAGTAAATGTATCTGATGAAGAAATGCCTGGAGATGATGGTGAAGCTACTAAAAAAATTCCCACTGTGGATGATGCCAATGAGGACAAAGATGAAGATAATGGTGGGGCAATGGAATCTGTTTTCTTACTTGTTGAAGAGAATGAGAATGATCGAAATGAGATTTTGAAATTTCAATGTGCAGAATCACTAGCTGAAGAAACCACTCTTGGTGCTGCAACACAAGAAAGCTCTCTTTTGTTTGAAGAGACTAATATAAGCACATTGACCAATGATATTGATCTTGAAGTTTTTAAAGATGATTCAGAATCTATGGATGTAGACTATAACTCCTGCAGCTCAACTGTTAGTGTAGAGAAGAAAGAAAGTAGTAGGGACAGTAACTACAGTGAAGATAATCTAGGTTCTAGTCGAAAATCTGAAAGTGACGTTGTTGTTGTAGTAGATATCAATCCCACAGAAGGTGAAACTGATGTTGGTGAGACTGATGTGACTGCTGAGCCTTCAGAAACTAGTGTGACTGTTGAGCCTGATGAAACTGATGTGACTGTTGAGCCTGCCGAAACTAATGTGACTGTTGAGCCTGCCGAAACTGATGTGACTGTTGAGTCTGCTGAAGCTGATGTGACTGTTGAGCCTGCAGAAACTGATATGAGTATTGAAACTGATGGGACTGTTGAGCCTGCTGAAACTGATGTGACTGCTGAGCCTGCTGGAGAACAAGTTGATGTCATCACCATCGAAAGTTCTTTTGAAGAAGATATTGCTGTTGTGAGTGATTCTTCTGTAGACAAACCAACAAAAAGTGATGAACAAGATGAGTCAAAACTAGATGATTCTGAATCAAAAGCTGAATTGAAACTTTCAAAGCCAAAACTTCCTCGAAAATCATTTGCTAGTGGAACAAGGCCACGTAAATCAAGACTGCATCAGGATTATATTAGACGTAGGGTCAAGAAAAGTAATTTGAGATCAAGTCATTCCTCAGGACAGAAGGAGAGAAAACGAAAATCGGGACCCAAAATCCCAAAAGAATATGATGACATTTCTTTTGATTTTACTGCTTTTTCCGAATTGCCTGAAGAAGATAAATCTTTTGAATTAGCAATGAAGTCTGTATATGTTCATGATGATACAGAATGCTCATTTAAAAGAGATTCCTATAAAATGCTCTTCGTTCAAAAGAAAGGATTTTACATGTATCGAAATTTGAGCTTGTCCAAGGCTAAAGAGGTAAGATTTTTGTTTATATTTTTTGAAATTCTTTGTTATTTTTTTAGAGCATAAAATATTCAACACCATTATGGAGTCAACTTATTTTCTAAAATGAATTAAACTATGATAAGAAATGATATGATTCTATAACATCTGCTATTGAATATTTTGGTTTACAAATCAGTTCAAAAAATTGATTGTATCTTGTGCACACTTTTATGAGCTATCACGATTGTTTTTTAATTTCACTGACCGTAAAAAAAATCCTATCATTATTTTTATTTACTCTTTCTCAAAGTTTCTTAGTGAGCAACAGTACTCCTCCCCCCCCCCCGGGGAGTGATGGAAAAAGGCTGAGAAAGAATGAATTTGTTTTAGGGGGAAGGAGATGAAGATCATATTTCGGTTGTTGGACACATCGAGCTGCAGGGGAGGAGGGATTTTAGCAGCAAGAACACAAAGAGTGGTTAATGGGCCCTTCAACATGTCACTGGATGACTAAAAAATGCCTTGATGGCTACTTCTTTGAGAACACAAATCTTCCAGAAGCAATGTTACACTGACTTTTACTTTAAACAATGAGAATTAATTTGTCTGGTTCAGAAAAGTTTTTCATGGGTAATAAGATTTTCAATGTTTATCGTCCTCTGCCCATGGCTCATACTGGCACTCAATCCTAGATCAAATTTGTGAAAGACAGTGGCCCTAACCACTAGACCTCAAAGGGGGTGTGAAGGGGGCTGGTCTTAATATGTTTAACTCAGCTCACATATAACTAACCTTCCCCCTCCTTCTACTACATCGTGTGTGAGGTAGAAAGAGGTTGATTCTAACACATTGCTATTAAATCTTTGGTCCATGTTCAAACTTGTTACATATTTTCATGGTGAAAATTTGAAAATATATAAAATACGGTAGACCGACCAGTGAATGAACACTTAAGAAAATTTTCAATTTCAAGAATTCATAGCATTGTTAAGAACTGTAGCAATATGCCATATGACATTAAAAACATTTCAGATGATATACGTAATTTAAAAAAAAAATGGGAAATCTTTTATGGTTCTGCATCAGGCTTTATGTGGGGTTAAAACGAAAAAAAAGTGCCCTAACCCAGTGAATGAGCACCCCTACCAGTGAACAAATGCAGCATTTTCTAGTCATTTTCTTTCTGTACACATGTAGAAAGAAGCGACTTCTGACAATTCCTCTAAAAAAAATTCGAAACCTTTTTTTTTTCTCACATAAAGATGTGTTCCTTCACTTTTCGGTCTACCCTACTCTTTAAAGACTTTTTGAGCTTTTTTTAATATAATATGAGAAGTAAGCATTTAATTTCCAGATGTTTTTTGTTGTTTATTTTCAGATTCACCAACAGGTTTCAGAAATCAAAACTTCTAATTTCAGCGCATGGCATAGGGTATGGCTCGATCGATATGTAACTTCAGCAATGCTTAAATCCTGTAACGAATGGCTTCTTCGGAGTGAGCCAGAGAAATACAAGGTGGTTCGCCGTAGTATAAATAACTGTACAAAGCCTCCATATATTCCATACAATAAATACAGGCTTCGGTATTACAAAAGAGAAACTTAAAGCTTGTCCGCTGATTTGTTGCAAGATATGTATTATATTTTCAGTTTTTTATTAATTTGTTGTATATTCTCTGGAGCAAAAATCGAATAAAATTTGTTGAAAAATTATATAAAGTATTTTTTTTCTTTTTTTTTTTTTTTTAATTCAGAAAACTGTTAATCAAAAGTCTCGTATCATTTTTAAAAAGGAGTAGCTATTTGATAATACAGTAACATATTCAGGGGGAAAAGACGCTTTTAAGAATTTTAACCAATTTGAAATGCTGTTGCTCTGTAGCAGTTTATGAATTATTTTTTCACTCATTTCAAATGCTAAAAAATTGATTCTTCCAAAACAAAAGACATACTGAAAATTTAGAAAGATTTAAGAAAATAAAAAAAGAAATCAAATTTAAAGGTGAATTTATTCTTGGGGGGGCCTTACCTCTGCAGATCGAATCGAACGGCTATCTCTTGACTAGTGACCGTGGCCACTTAAAGTGCGTGACTTTTAAGTTTCGAGCAAGTTACTTTGAATTTAAAGGAAGTGGAAAGTACCCGGATTTTGGGTTTCGGTCGGCAAACTGTTGATTTGGAGCCAGGCCCTTACTCTCGATTTCCGTTAAGTGCAATAAAAAACCTGCCTATCCTAAGCCAGGCCCGTCATTTCAAGTTTTTCCGGGGGAGGGAAGGGCAAAGGTTGCAAACACAATGCAATTTCATCGGAAAACAACAAAAACCATGTCCACTTATATGTAAATGCATTGATTTCTCAAAGTCAGAAGGGGGCAATTGGGGGCCGACCACCCTAAATCCCGGGCCTGTACTACGCAGATCCTGAATGGCTTGGGTTTCAAGTTGGACAACTTTCCTCTCATCCTCTTCTCGTGACTTCACCAAACTTCTCGTGGCTTTATTCTAGCTGGTACTAGGTCGGGAGGGAGAGGTAACAACAACAACAACACTATTATTTCCATCAAAAAAGTTTTCAAATCTTAAAATTTAAAAATATTTTACTGTGTTGGAAAAAACATGCATACATCCAGAAGTACTTAACTTGCCACACTGATATATCTACAAATACAAAAGCGACGACCAGCAACAGGCTCTGGGCCGCCCAACAGGGCTGGTCCTAGTCAAATTATAGACCCTAATGAAAATCAATGGTCCTCTTAAAACTATCTACTCCCTTGCTCTTCCGGTAAACTATTCCAAGTTCCCCACTACTCAGCTGAAATAGTAATTTTTCCGAATTTCCTGGTTAGTCTGGGATTTAATCAGCTTATAACAATGACCCCTTGGCCTGCTTTCCTTGCAAAAATTTAACCCTATATCATTTTCATTTTGCTAAATTTAAACTGAATCATGTTCCCTCTGGTTATCCTTTGCTCAAGACTATACATGTTAAGCATTCTAAGTCTGGAATCATAGTCTAAATTAGAAAATCCATTCACTAACCTTGTAGTCCTCCTTTGTACCCTTTCCAATAAATTAATATCTTTCTTAAGATAAGGACATTGCAAGTGATTATCATCTTATTGTCAGACAGACGATAGGGCACAATGTGCCTAGTGCCTTTAGGGCTTTGCAGATGACCAACTCTAAGTCATAATCTCATGGAACACAGACTTGCAGTTGTGTCCCAAAGTTTTTGTTCCCCTTCTCAATGTTAGTGTCATCCCAAAGTTGTACCGGGATCATTAAAACTAATAGGTGGTGAGTGTCTGCCTTTTGTTCCCAATATATTGCTCAGAAAAATTTTCACAAAAGCAGTTTCTTCCTGGAGTTTTTGAATGAAAGAAGATACGCAAAAACATCAAGTGATATAATCATTAGGGTAGGCGAAAAATAAAAAGTTTTTCAGATCAACTTCTAATAGTTGCCAAAAGTTGTCTTTGGTGATAGTTAGCTTTTGTGCAAAATTTGAGAAAAGTCGGTTAATATGGAGGAGGCGCTGCGATCGCAAAGTTTTACCATAGCTTTTATAGGGATTTTATGGTTAAAATATGAAAAACAATGTCGTTAGCTAGTCTCTTTGGCTTTCTTTTACTCAAAAGATGTTTTCATGCATTAAAAGCATATGAAATGACTCACAAACATTATTTTTTTTGATGTATTTATATTTAAAAAAAATCACCTTTTTTCCCGTTTTTGTTTCTTTTTAAATGCTTGAAATATAAATATATCATATCAAATAATTTTTTGTGAGTTATTTCATATGCTTTGAATGCATGAATATATCTTATGAGTAAAAAAAATGCAATGAGATTAGCTAACGGCATTGTTTTTCATATTTTAACCATAAAATCCCGATAAAAGCTATGATAAAACTTTGCAATCGCAGCGCCCCCTGAAGATATTAACTGATTTTTCTCAAATTTTGCACAAAAGCTAACTATCACCAAAGACAACTTTTGGCAACTATTAGAAGTTGATCTGAAAAACTTTTTAGTTTTCGCCCCACCCTAATAATCAGTCCGTGGATGGTTCACACTCTCAAGCCATGAAAAGCTGATCCCGAAGAATTAATCTAAAGCATTTATAGAGG